>VALG01003196.1:13013-23566 GCA_009835305.1 Ipomoea purpurea
CCACGGTTGCCAGCATAACTATTGTACAATTAGAACCTGTTTAGGGCATCTCATGGCTTGAAAAAAAAAACTAGACAAAAAGCATTTCCCTTCAATTAAATTTAATATAGCTAATGATTAATGAATTAATGATACACAATTTAATGGGTTCCTAATTATCTCACTAATCATATCTTACATGGTAGCAAGATTCTACTTTGTATACTTCTATTTACTTCTTAATTTTTTTTACATGGTAGTTATCTACTTTTATTTACTTTGTATATTTTTTTTTTACTAATCATATCTTACATGGTAGCAAGAATGCAAGATTCAAAATTAAGAAGTAAAATTAACTCCAATTAAAGCCATTAATAAAAATTAGTAAACGTCAGTAAACAAGGAATCATTCATAGAATTAACTTGTTTGAATGTGCCAACAAATTATTAATTAATTACGATTTAATTAGTACTACTAGGAGAATCACTTTGTGTCACTAGATCACAAGGTCATTGACAATAAATTACAATTTATTTCGTCTATATAGTTACAGATTATTACATAAGAGTGAACTTTTCCATTAAAAAAATCATTAGTTAATGAATAATGACGACAGAAAACTCAATTTTATTTTATTTTGAAATAAGGTTCAAATTGGTCACTGAACGTAACCTGAAAATATAATTAGACCATTGAACGAAAAAAAAAAAAGTGTAATTAGGTCACATAATACTCTAAATGTATGCAATTTCACCTGATAGCAGGTTACCATCAACTCTTCTTAACCTGCTAAAATTGATGGTAGCCTGCTATCTGGTGAAATTACATACATTTAGAGTGTTCAGTGATCTAATTGTATTTTTTTTTTCGTTCAGTGGTCTAATTGCATTTTCAGATTACGTTTTCAATTTCAACCTTATTCCTTTTATTTTTGTAGACTTGTAAAGTTGTAGACTTGTAGCTACAAAACTTATATATTAAGAGAAAAGACAGGATTTACACCTTCCCATATGGTTTGTAAGGACACGAAGTGATTCTCCCAGCAGTAAGCTAGTCTCTAATCTAGTTAAATTATCATGATTTATATTTTTTTTAAATGTTCTGTCCAGGTAGAGTGTGAGATCCTTGGAGTTGGGATAACCAATCTTTTGAGAAGAAAGAGAAAGGGCAGGAAAGTAGAGGCGGATGTAATAGAAGTCAAGAAATCAACGATGATGAAAGAGAGTAGCTAAAGTCAAAAAAAGCCATCTGCTAACTCACAAAAGCAAAAGAATCTGGAATTACTCAATGCCAGTTGCGGTAGCACACCTCCCAACTCGATTCTTACTCCATCGCCATGGAACTTGAATAACCATATATATTCCACAAAGTGTTAGGTACTAGATTTATGAGTTATGACCCATTTGCATCTTCTTTTTGAATGCTTGGGTTGTGAAATGGTCCCAAAATAAAAACGCCATTAATGCTGATTTCTTGATACATACTGGATCACAAGGCCACTTCGTCTGGATTTTAAATTTACAATTCCTTAAATTCATAGAATATAACCTTGGCCCGTATGGGTAGCTCAATTGTTCACAGTGATAATTTAGAAATAATGACTCAGAATCGAGTTTCATCATCGATAATATGGGAGCAACCTCTTAAAATGAGAAATGAGAGGGGCTCCATGTGCGCAGTAAGCAAAGGTCGACGTGGGGGCGAGAGACACGGTTCTGGACTTGTTCTTCACTTCTACGTTTAACATTTTTCTAACCATCTGGTGCTGGATTTGACCCTTCAGAGGGCTCCGCCAAATGTTAACCAAACTTTGATTATAGACTTGTTTACTTAAAAAAAAAAAAAGGCAATATCATTAGTTTTCATATTCTCTGTCAATAATTCTTTTGAACATTTTTATCTAACAACTTGGGTTTGTCATTTGTGTTGGAAGAGCTTCCAGGTAACTGTACAGTGTCACTGACACTAGGAGACACTTGTTCAATTTAATGGTTGACTAGCTAGTAGATAGTCTTCCAACAACAAGACAAGGGTAACTTTTCTAATAATATATTTTTCTTTAAGGAGAAAAACTGGAAATGGGAGTCCTGTCGCTGTGTTGTGAATGGGCAGAAAAGTACTTGGTCTGTGGACGTGTGGGATGATGGTTGGGCATCATTAATACATAGTTACAGCAAAGGGTACTCTGTCAACTGGGAAAACAAAAGACACAACAGTTTAGCCTCAAAAAACACAGTTCTAAGGTTTGAGGTTCTTGTTCAAGAGTTGTTTGTTTTGATTGTTGAAGTGGTATGGTCATTTGATAAACAATGATCCCAAGAATCCAGCTGCTTTTGGTGCCTGTGTTTATCCAATTTTTGGGTATAGTGGCTTTGACATATAACAATGATTGTAAGTTTATTTGTTACCTAGTTTTTGTTTCTTTAGTTATGCTTCTTCCAATTTAGTCTTATGCTTAACTATCATGCTGTAATTTCAAATAGCTTGCCTGTTATACTGTCTAATGGAGTTTAGAAGTGATGCACCTTCTGAATCAATTTCTTGAACAATCTGATCTTAAATGCTTGTGTATATGCAAAATTCATCTATCTTACCTTATGGTGTCAAGTGTTTATCATGCGCAAAAAGCTATAGCTAGTAGCGAAGGCGCAACTTTATTTCCTTACAAACTGCCATTACATTTACGAGAACGGATGCTGGACTTAGCCCTTCACGGTCTAATCCCCTAGCCATCAATTGATGGACTTGGCCCTTTTCCGGCCTCCGCCCAACGCTATCTATTCCGATTACCTTGATATGGATTTGAAGCTGTACTGTCTGCTGTTCAAAATTTGGTGGATAGGCAAAGAAACTGACTATCTCGTTCTGATGAGAATGTGCTATATGAGGGCCTCAAAGATGTTGGGGAATGTACCCCCCAGTTGGGAGGAAGGGTCTGATCTCTTGCGGTGATCACTGGGAAGGAGTTGGTTGCAATGGTTCAAGAGTGGTTTCCTTGTACGCTTTTCCCAATATGATTTTGCCTCCTACCCATTGACGCTCGATATAGTTTTAAGGTTGATGTGTTAACTTTTCAATTTTAGAACTTTATCAAGCATGGATCTGACTGGTAAGCTCCCTGGAGACATCGACGGGCTATCTGAGTTGCAGATTCTGTAAGTCTTAGAGATTTCTCATTTTCTCCATGCATAGAAACTTGCATTGTCAATTGTCAATCTACATTTCATTTGTTCTTGGTTACTTTTTATAGGGATCTATCATACAACAAAGATTTGACAGGGATCTCTTCCTTCGGAAATTGGAAACTTAAAGAAGTTGTATAATCTGTAAGAGAAATCTGAATATTGTATAAATACAATTTTAGTTGACGCTATTGTAAACTAACGGTTCATGCCCGTATTAACAGAATCCTTGTTGGGTGTGGGTTTTCTGGACTAATTCCAGACACGATAGGATCTTTTGAGCAAGCTGAAATATCTGTAAGGATTTTTTACTTTGAATGAGAACGAGCTAATATAGAAATATTCTTTTGAGGATACTTTGCTGGCGTAGCTTAGTTGATTTTTCACTTGTTACTTTTTATGCAGATCACTGAAATTTAAACAAGTTCATCGGGCCAATACCGCCTTCCTTGGGTCATTTGTCGGAACTCTATTTGGCTGGATTTGGCTGACCAATCAGCTTACTGGAAGTATTCCCGTCTCTGACGGGAACACACCTGGTCTTGATATGCTTGTCGGAACCAAACACTTGTATGTTTCGTCCATTTTATCTATGTTTGTTAGTCTCGCTTGCTTTGATCTTCAAGCTATACCCACTCTGTTGTAGTCACTTAGGAGGGAAAACTTCTCGGGCGAGATTCCAGCTCAGCTTTTCAGCTCGACTATGAAATTGAAGCATTTGTAAGTTCCACTTAACTAGCATTATCCCTTTAAATTCTCGGACAGATTATGACTAAAAGAATTATGTTTTATATAAATTCTCAACTCTACTTGAGCCAAACTAGTTCTGCATAGACTAAATCCAATCAATTAGCTAGTCTGACCAATGGCCTTATAAACCCATATATTTCTCTCTTATTTTTCAATGTAGAATGAACTCTTAACAGATATAGTTAACAGTAAATTGGGCATGCAAAACTTCTAGCAGGACACTTATGAATGGGCAATGGTTTTCTTTATTTATTCAATTCGAGCAGGTTGCATCGAGCGTAATCAGCTTACAGGAAGCATCCGGAAAACATTGGGATTAGTTCGGTCTTTGGAGGTTGTGTAAGTATTTCGATTTCCATCTTCTATTTAAGTTATCAAACGCTAATGGTTTACTGGCTGACTATGCATTCGTTACCTAATTTGAACCGAAAATTTGTTCTTGCAATAGTCGTCTTGACAGGAATTTGGTTGAGTGGAATCTGTTCCATCGAACCTTAACAATCTCACATCCGTTAGTGAACTGTAAGCACACAGGATATGTCATATATTATTGTTTGCGAAGGGCTAATCGAGCTGTGACTAGAATGTTATTTTTATTTTTTCTAACTATAGCAAATACTGCAGGACTTGTCAAACAAATAATTTGAAAGGCCCATTCCCAAACCTCACTGACATGAGTCTTCTCAACTCTGTGTATGCTCCGACGTTATTACCCGGGATTTCATGATTATTCTTTGTCCAAAACAATTTTGATTATTGTTAATAACAGCAGCAGCTGTGTTACTAATGCGAATTAATGGGTGATATTGCAGAGATATGAGCAATAACACTTTCGATCCAACAGATTTCCCGTCATGGTTCTCGATTTGGAGTCTCTTACAACATTGTACTGCTTTCTTTTCTCTCTCTCTCTCTCTCTCCATTTCTTCAAAGAGGGTGAATTTCTTTATATCTTTTATATTACTTGTTTTCTGAACCTTATTCATTTTTTTCGGACATTGTACTTGCAGAGTATTGGATAATACAGGACTAGAAGGACCTATTCCACCATCACTTTTCAGTCTTGTTCAGTTGCAGAATGTGTGAGTTTATTGCTCTTACTTTTATGTTGAGATATATAATATAAGTAATTAAAAACATAAATAGTAGCAAATCCAACTATATAGCTTTAGACTTTTAGTTGAGAATGCCCGCACGGGTTAGCTTTACTGTTCAGTAGGCTCAGTATTTGGGAGAAGAGACCAAGGGTTTATGATAACTCGGCAGCGGCAGTGATGAGGATTATGCCAAACTGAAGCAGATCCCTTGTGTGTACTGGCATATTAGCTCTGGTTTGCTGAGCACTGAGTTAAAGAGGATGATTACGATGCCTCCCAAATGCTCTGTTAGGGCCGGGGTATGGGGTGTTGAGATGGGCACATGCTTTTTAATTTGGATATCAGACGTCTGAAAGTAAGCGGGTCATCCAGTTGATATGGAGCACTGTTTCAAAGATATGCTCGATAGATAGACCGAATTCGTTGAATCATATACATGAAAGATTATACAAGTTTTGTCTCTTGTGTATTAAGCTCTATAACTCCAATGAAAAAATATAACTGACAGAATATGGTAAACATTCTATATATTATAAATTCAGCATTCATGAAGAATAACAACTTAATGGCATCACTGAAATGTTGGCCCCAAGCTACAGAAGCCAGTTGGCAACTAAGATCGATCTGCGGAATAAGTTTATAGAAGATCATTTACCAGAGACAAGGATATCACTTTCAGATTTAGGTAAAGCTTTGGAAGCCCTTTTGACTAAGGGATTCGTTTATTTAGGGCAAGACTGAAGATATCTGTGTATGATCACACAGTTTTACTTTTCCTGTTGTATTGCAGTCTCGTAGGCAATCCATTTTGCTTACGAAAGGAACGCAGTGGAAGGTTTGGCGGTTCATCCAATGCTAGTTCCTTCTTATTCAACTCGACAATATTGCTTACGTACTCAGATGTAGGCTCTATGATCAAAATATGGGAGTCCTAATTGTGCATGTGCTTATACCTATACCGGGAATCTAGTTTTTAGATCCCTTCCTTCTCCAAACTTGGAAAGACTCGAGTATATTTCGAATTCCTTCCATGTGTCTATGATGCATTCATTCAATTCTAAACAGCTCCGGTGGATTCAGTTTCCCTGAGCACGCACAAAGAACCCTGATGATTAATCTGTAGTGCACCTGCAGTTTTCCCATATGGCATAGAACCATTTCAACGGACTGGAGTTTCTGCAATCGATATTGGACTTAGCATCAGGACTCTTCAAGCCCCTCCATCGTTTGGACCCGTTTTACTTTGATCCCGATGTTAACTATAAATTCTTTGATGTAAATAGGAATACTTTATGATATAAGGGGTAGTTAATATCTGAGATCATAATTGTCATTCACATTCATGGGGTCGTCTCTTTGTGTCGATATGGGTAGTCCGGGGTACAGATAAGTCCACAGGATAAGGGCAAGTCATTGAGTATAGGAGTTATAATTGGAGCAGCGTTGGGGTTCAGTCCTTGATGATATTGTCTTATAATCGGAGTTTATGCGTTCTGCCAAAAGAGGAAAAAGCTCAAAGATGACAGCTAAAAAGAAAGAATGATCTTTCGGTAAGATGGGGAAATACTTAATGTTACTCGTGTGTATGAGCGTAGTTTATCACCGTTTTTCCTATATATAAATAAAGGCATCCTGGGAACGTCATAAAAGCAGTGAGCGCCGTCCCCAACTAGGGAGCAAAGTTTTTTCTCGTTTGAAAGACTCGCGAAGTGCAAATAGCTTACTCAGAAAGCAATATAGTTGGATCTGGAGGTTATGGGGAGGTTAGATTCAATTACTCTCTTCATTTGTCTCCATTTAGATTATAACTCTATAGTAGGGTTATATTGCATATGCGTGTTTCTTTTTCTTTCTTCTTTTGATTACTCGTGTTTGAGCATATAACCGTACTTAATGTGCAATCTAACTATTAGACTTAGGCTTTTAGTTGAGATGGATTCAGCATGCTTCAATTTGGTAAAATGCAAGGTCATATTTCATGATCTGGTTGCTTCCATTTTGGAAGGTGTTAAGAGTCCTGGGTTTATATGGCTATGGGTTAGACTAGCTAATTGGTTGGATTCAGTCTTTTAGTGTGGTTTGACCCATGTACATTACAGCCTAGTTGAGTGACCTTAAGCTTGTTTAGGGTGCTCTCCAACCGGTTATGATTGGATTTTGGCCCGATCTTAGATTAGAACAAGGGTAAACAACTATAATTCAAAGTATGTTTTTAATGTTTCAGGTATACAGAGGAGTTCTTCCTCATGGACAACTAATTGCCATCAAAAGATCTCAGCAAATCTATGCAGGGCGCTCCCGAGTTCAAATCTGAGATTGAGCTTCTCTCGAGGGTTCACCACAAGAACGTCGTTGGCCTTGTTGGGTTTTGTTTTGATCAAGGCGAAACAGATACTAATCTATGAATTTATACCAAACGGTACACTGAAAGAAAGTCTGACAGGGAAATCTGGAATCAAGTTAGATTGGATGAGGAGACTTAGGATAGCTCTTGGAGCTGCCAAAGGGCTGCAAGTATCTGCACGACCTTGTAAACCCGCCCATCATCCACCGCGACATCAAAACAAATAATATTCTTTCTGGATGAACGCTTGAATGCTAAAGTTGCAGATTTCGGTACTCTCCAAGTCTCTAGGCGAACAAGAGAACACTCATATCACCACTCAAGTTAAAGGAACTATGGTGAGTGAGCCTATTGTTATCCGATTTTAACACGTTGTTCCTTTACGTGACGAATGATTATTGGTCTTGTTTGAATAGGGGTACTTGGATCCCGATATTACATGACGAACCAGTTGACAGAGAAGAGCGATGTTTATAGCTTCGGGGTGGTGCTTCTGGAGATTATAACCGCAAGGCGCCTATCGAGAAAAGGAAAGTACATTGTTCGGGGTGAAGCACGCGATGGACAAGACTAAAGACATGTACGACCTTCCCAAAGCATTCTCGACCCGGCCATTGCCTCGAGCGTGACGCCTAGAAGTCTAGAGAAGTTCGTCGATGTAGCCTTGAGGTGTCTCGAAGATGTGGCGGCCCACGCCCAACAATGCGGGAAGTGGTGAAAGAGATCGAGAGCATCATGGAAATGGTGGGACTAAACCCTCACGCCGACTCTGCTTCGACTTCGGAGAGCTATTCGGGAGTGTGCAAAGGCTCCGAACATCCTTACAGCGACGAAAGCCTCTCGGTCTACACAGGGGTGCTTCCCAAGTGAAGATAAAAACAGTTTTTGGAGTGTTTGAAGAACTTTTTTGTTCTATTGTGACATTTCTATATGTTTGCAATTATATTCTTGGAGAATGGAGATGGATCAAGTGTATACGTATTATTGAATGGCAAAGGCTGATTGACTGAAAGTTATAGAGTTTTGGCTATCCTAAGGTTTGGATAGATTACAGCAATACAACATGGTATTCACTATTCATAGGACTACAAGATAACCTTAATCAGGTCATTGGTTTTTCCAGGAGAGCAGAGAAGTACCATTCATTCTTGTCCTTGCCTTTATCAAGCTTCATCCCAGCATGCCACCTGAGCCGCTTGAACCCGACCCGATCAATCATGGAGCATAAGTGCCGTTGAGCTGCGACGCAATGCAGAAGAAATGGTCGAGCCAGAGCAGCCCGCCAGGCCTCAGCACCCGGTATATGTCGAAGAGTGTGAACTCGAGCATATTATGGGGGATCCAGTTGTTCAAAACGTGCATCGAGTGGACGATGTCCAGTGTGTTTTCGAAGAACGGGAGCCTCTGGGAGACGCTGAGGTGCATCGAGAGCAACCCCCTCGAGGCGATGAAGCTGTTGAAAGGGCCATCGAAGTTCATCGAGGTAGTGATGATGGTGATGTCCCTCTCCTTCATCCTGGCTGCAAATGTGCCTGCTCCTCCCCCGATGTCCAGGCCTATCCGGATCGTGCCATTTGGCTTCGTAGCGAGAACCTCATCAATCCCGAAATCCAGGCCTCCATTGTCAGACAACACCTATACTTCTCCCTGCCTTCTAAGTAAAAACAGTCCTTACAGTCATAGAACCCGGGAGAGAGCCTTCTTTCTATGAGGCACTTATAGCTCTTGCAGGATATGGATCCCAGATAATGCTCGTGTCGGGTGGCGTAGACCAGAGGCTATCGGGCAATGGCGTTGGCTCAATATACCCAACGGGCGATTTTGGGTGGCACCGCCTTCTGGGAAGCGGCTCGCAGCCCCTCAGAAGCATCTTTTGCACGAAACCATCATCCACCGGCACTCCTCGCCCACACTATAACTCATATACTGTCCCAGCTCTTCTCTATACCTCAAACACGCCCCTCCAACCGAGGTAAACTTCATCTGACCCCATTCGAGCGCATACCCCAAGGGAAGCTTGTGAGAGCCCATCGAAAGCCTAGCTTCATCCGACAAGCCAGCAAGAAGATCATCGTAACTCAACACAACATTCGAATCCGGGTTTGGTTAATGGCCCGGTTGAGCACGTTTAGCTGAGACAGGAGTTCCTGAACAAGCCGGTCACTCGACCTGAGCTTCTCAAGCAAATCCGTGACATCTAACCGGCTCGCTTTGAGTTCCCTTTGGGTGGAATTAAGCTCTTGGGATAGGGAGTTATAGCCCAAGAAAGGAAGGTTGTGAGCATAGTTAGAAGAAGTTGTGGTCAAGTTTATAGGGCCAGTGAAGATGTATAGAGTAAGAAGATTGGTTAGCACAATGAGAACAAGAATCTTGAGCTTAAACTTGATTTGGGTTTTGCATGTTGTGGGTGCTTTCTGGGCAGATAATCTTCATTCCCACTTCTCATTTCTCTCCACTTTGAATTGCCTCTCTCTCAAAACTCTCTGGGAAATAGATGTTGATGAGCCCTGGGGGTTGGAATTTAGTAATTTAGAAGCCATTAGTCTTGGTAATTGGTTTACTCAAAGATGTCATATAATATTATGCTACTACTAGTTGCTTTAAAATATACAAACTTCCTTTGACGATCTGCACAGTTTCCCCTCCGACACGGAATTTATGATAAAGAGAGGAGGGTTTAGAATTAAGTATATATAAAGAATTCATATATAGAGACATAGAGTCATAGAGATCCAATGCAACCATTAAACTTAGTATCAGATCCGTGAGACGGGTTGGGTCAAAATAAAAATATAATATTTATGCAAAATGAATATTAATTATGAATACAATTTATATTTTCTTTGACAAGTAACAAACATTTATTTTATAATTGACGAAATATTATATTTTTATCTTGATTTAACTCGTTTTATGAATAAGAAGTTTGTGAGAACAGGTTTCGTAGGGTCAGAAAAGTTTGTACAGTTTGTGCGCGTATATCTGAGCATTCTCGAGCCACTTCTCGTCACTTATACTTGAGGCCGCCCCAACTTGTTGAAGTCAGACTACATTTAGTATTCCCTTGCCAATCTTCACAAGATTGTGACAGTGTATGTTTTAGTGTATCTATAAATGCATAGTAATTGACATGTTTTTGTCAGTACATTTTAGCATACAAGAAAGTAACCTAAAATATTGTATTTCGTATTTAGTTTTGG
>VALG01003200.1:0-11840 GCA_009835305.1 Ipomoea purpurea
CTATGGAGTACGAATATAATTGTAGTTCACCGCTGGCCCCACGCGCTAGATGGTTAACCACACAGTTTCGTTTTTTACACGTTCTCTCATCACTCGATGACCAACGTCCTTACATTACCATAAACTACTATGCGTTTAACTATCACCAGCATCATATTTGCTCGCGTGGTTTGACCACTTGCAACAGGCTTCACTGAAAACTATGGACTGTACGGTCGTATTTTGTGTAAGCACTTGAGAAACCACACCTTGTTGCTTTGATCTAATTCTGGGTCAAGATTGCCTCTGCCTACTTTCATATAGACCCCTAGAGAGGTTCTTTTGCACTGAGATAACTTACGCTAGGAGCCACTCACGCTAAGATTCATCACACCTTATTGCTTCTATTATCTTCTTGCGTTCACCGTGATATGACGACTCTTATTTGTAGAATTATCCTTGAGCACGTACATCGTGCATACACAACTGTTGTCAACGACACACGGTGAATGATAGAAGTCAGCCCCCTTGCACCCACCCCGCCTCCATACCTCACGATGATTGACCCGAAGCATGGACGCTGTCCGGCTTCAACACCCCCCTTTGGCCCTTGTCCGACACACAAAGTCTACCATTGCCCCTAACGGAGGAAGTAGTCACTCAAGGTGCCCTAACATTAGAATTTTATTTTTACAGAGGACCATATTCGAGCTGCTGGCCTTATGTATGGCAGTCCACGTCCCTCACAAGATGGCATCGCTAGCGAATTGGTGATCGGGGTTTCGATCGCTCACCATACACTTGGGCCGTGACGCCTCATCTGCACTTAGACACTTCAACCGTTATTATAATGAATCTCACAGGATATTGAAAGCATTTTTCATTTCATTTCCTTTCTCTATTCTTTACTAAGATCGTGTTAGGAGCTTCTCCTTCCCCAGAGTACTGTGGCCGTACTGTCCGCTTCCACGTTTGGCTCTCTCCACGCTTTCTCCCTGCACACTATGTTTTCTTCGCTCCACGAATGTCGTCACAAGTATCTGGTATTAGCTTTGATCCAAATTGTATTAACACCCGTAGTTTTTCCTCACACGACCGACCACACCTTCCCTGAGACCTGTTGACAAGAGAAGTGTTCAGTAATGAAGTCATTTACCGATATTATCTTGTGAATCTTATGGTCAGTCTTGCCGTCCAATGGACTTGTATGTACTTAAGAATCAAAGGCTCAATTTTCAAGCCATTATGCAGAGGAGATATTTCCACTCATGTCCACTTTCGCTCCTCTGTGTTTTTTTTTTTTCACGAGGACTCCAAGATACTCCTGACTATCCTTTACAGTCTGCCTACCTTCTCACTCCTCTGTTTAGAGATGCCCTCACTTGAGTTCACACGATCCTACTTGTTATCACATGAGTTTTTAGTAGAACGGAGCAACTCACATATCCTAGAGAACTGGGCACCAAACGCATTTTCCCGCCATCACTTGATGGAAAACATATTGCCAACTCTAGACCCTTACAAAGGTATTAGCATGTATATCATATAGGGATTCTTTGCAACGACTCGCTTATGTTACATTATAATTATGCGGAAGTCTGCGACCTATTCCCTGTCAAAACTTCCATAGATTTTGCTCTGTCAGTAGTATGAACAGAAGTTTTCTACGCTAGTCAGCCACTATAGATGAATTACATATATATCATCTTTCCTACTCACCTTCGTCTGATGTGGCACCGGTCGAGAGACTTCAATCCGAAACTCATCAGAAGGTCGCACTCTCTCATATCTTGTTGCAAAAATGGGGGTTCATGTGCCGACCACTAACATGTTTATTTGGATACCGCAGAAACGAGCATTTACTCATCTCCTATCAGTCCGCACCCAGTCCCCGAGAGTTTAGATCTTCTCAGATTGGATTACTGCCAATGAGTCCTTCCTACTCGAAAGAGAATACATAATCTTTGAAGGTCAGTCAGGATCATCAGTACATGTTCCATTATCGCCCGCTGTCGCATATCAGTTAGATACTCAAGCAACGTCATTTGGAAGTCGATTCCCTGCAGGCTCCATCATTAGAAGAAATTAATAGTCCTGGTTTTGCTGTCCAGAGGACGGCTAGTGATCGCTCGTAACAACGACACAATCGGTTTATTTTTTCCTTAATCGTCTACGTATTTTTTTTGAAGTATTGATTAGGGCCAGTGTCTGCTTTGAAGTTATCAGCTCTCTTGAAATGACAGTTTCTATTTGAGGTGCTCGAGCGGCGATCTCCAATCAGGAATATAAGACAGTGAAGGTCTCAACCTCGGAGACAGCTTCTCATTGTGAGATTACTGGAAAAAAGACCATCGAAGATAAGATCAACAGTTTGTCTCTTTGGACTTAGCTGTTGGTGTTGAAGTGAAGTATGCAGTTGAGTCGTGGTCCGAGTGTGTTCTCACACGTGAGCATTCAGATCATGTAGAGCGATCTATCCCTCCAGGATCGCATCCATTGGCACACTGTGTGCGCTGTAAATAATCGTTTGGCTTACCTTGTTGAAAGTACAAGATCAACACAAATCACTTCAGCCATATTGTGAAGTATTCTATGGTATCAATACGCTATTTAGCACGAATTCCATCACAGGCGCGCTCCTCATTCTGTGACCAATCGGCCTCTCCCGCCACTTGGTGCGCTGTAAATAATAACTGGGCTAGCTCACAGTTCAAGATCTTTACATTTTTTTCAGATAGCCTGGTCCCAAAACGCCTGTCACTTTTAAAGAAACCTTTCCTCTATCATTCTTGATTGCACAAGCTCATCCGGATGTTCTTTCTTTAATTCTCACAAACTTCCTGCAAATCAATCAAGCTTTTTTAGTTGAGAGTGAAATACATACTGCAATTAGGTAAACGGTCAATAGTAATATAATGAACAGAATTGCAATTCAACAGTCAGTTAGCCTTTATGTCAGAATTTAAATCACTATGAACAAATTAAACAAACCTAACAAAATGTGTGGTCCTTGGGGTACACTTCCAACTAAAACTTGTAACCACTAAGGTTTACGGGTCCAAATCCAAATCCAAAGTCTCGAATCATCATCGTTTTTGAGCATGATTCAGCATCTAGTTATACTAAAATATGGGGTCGCACCAGTACTGTGTTATCAGAACGAGTGTTCACTTAGAGAGTTCAGCACTATTTGTATTTCTCCGTATATTCAGGCTCGACTCTGGTTTTTCGCACGTGAGCGCAGCTCTATAGATATCAAGGTCACAGATCTCTAGTTTACTCAACCGTATGCTGATAGACCCTAGTGGCGAGCGAGCGCTTTTCCAGTGAAGTCGGTCTCATCCTTTCATCCTTGCTGAGGTTGTGGCCAGCGAAGGACAAATGTGCTGATCGTATCAAGCCGGTAGTGGTTGTACAAAAAATGCTGCAACAGAGATGCAGATTGTGTTTGAGTCCAACAGGCTTTGTACAGTGCTTCCTCGGCTATGGCCTTCCACATTCCTGCTTTTCCTTTGCCCTAAAACCGCTCTGCTTATCTCCAACATTCCATCAAATAAACATCTGTAACCCTTCATCCAGCATCACAAGAACACAAGACCCCATTAAAGCCAACTCAGGATTCTCCTTCACATCAGATCAGATTATCTCCAAATAAACTCATTTCAGTTTTCCTCAATCCCTCCGAAAGACCCTTGAGAATCATCAGAATGCGGTAAAGTCATCAATGGAACAGTAGTGGTTTTTGGTCTCTGGCTTTCCATTCCATAGCACCCCTTCAGTTCCCTTGAAGACAATTTGTGTAGAGGTTTTTTGTAGCAGTAAAGTCTTGTGCATCTGGGCCGTTGAAACCATCATAAACCCCACGAAAATCACCATGTTCCTCAGATTCGACCAACAACCAAACTGTCTCGTCTCCAGCTGCTTGTGCCTGAGTCCTAACATACCAGGCAGATTTTTTCCCATTCAACCCGCACTCCATAGGTTACTATCATACTTCTTCATCAATCAGTTTGCAATCAGGATTGCACTAACCATACTTCAACAGTTTTTGCGCAGCATGACTAATCTAGTCCGCCAGTTTTCTTTGTATATCCACTTTACCTAGTCTGTGTATATATCTCTATATATCTTCTGTTATGCGTATATAACTATAATAGACTTTCTTAGATCTGTCGGGCAACTGGTTAGAGATGGACACCCTCAAGAGGAGTTCATTTATTATTACCCAGCAAGACCTAAGAGAGACTGAATGCTCAATCTTCATATCTTATTTTGGTTAATGTTAATTTTGCCCAGAAGACACCACCAACGTGCATCACTCGTCCCTGGTACCTATTAGCCGCAGTACAAATTTTCCCTGTGACGAACGCCAGACGAGCCAGTGAACAACAATGAAAGTGTTTTACGGATCAAAAATGTTTGAACACTCCGGTGATCTACAACACACACAGGTATTGTCCAAGGTCAAGCCAACCGGGGAGCTCGACTTCGTAGAGAGTGCCTGCGGTCTATTATCAACCATGTTACCACTTGTCCACACAAGACGGTCTAGACGTAGGTGCGGTGGTATGTCACAGGGGTGCAAAGTATTTCAGAGTAACATCCGGACACGCTGCCGGAGATGGTGAGAAACGCCGTCGTACACTATGGAGTGAACTGGTGTTGTATATGAAATCCAGTGAAACCATACAATATCGATGAAAGAAAAGGGTTAGTTTTCGACTGAGCAGGGTCGAGTGTAAGCTTTACGAAAGTTAGCAGGTTATACAGATCTATTTCACCACACTTTACATCCCTATAGGATGCAGCAATATTAAATTAACACAAAAGGGAATTTTCAGAGCTCCAAAGCGTCAACCGGGAAACCTTCTCCGCTCAATCCAATTCCGGTACACGAAGCAAGTGCTTTCAAGTTTTCCGCTACTCCACATATTTCCAACTAGTATGTTCTGGACAATGTTTATGTCCATTGAGAAGATTAGGATAACAAGATGTAAAGAAAGTGATATGCCGATTTAGACCGTCTTAACTGAACATTTGCATATATATATTATTGCCTAAAGAGATGAGGAATGAAAAGAGTTTATAGAAAATTTAAAAAGGAATTGTATGAAAATGCGCTCGATAAAATTTAATATTTGTGTAGGTAAAAAAAATTTAGAAAGAAAATCTTATAAAAAATAGATGGGTGAAGACCGAACGGCAGTGATGACTGACAATTACAGATGTAGTACTAAAAAAAGTAGTTGAACAATTTTATGGACTATATAAAAATTTAATATGAGATAAATTAACAAATAACAGGTGGTAGAATTGAAATAATTTTGCAGATGAATATTAATACTTCCTCCTTTTTATTCGACACAGCAACCATTGTTGTGTCATGCAGATTCAATCCAGTTCAATCTTATAGCTCTGCACCCTTGTTAGGTGAATACTTTATCATCACAAAATGTACCTAGTGTATTTTTTACCTATAGTTGAAAAACAGATACACTCGTCAATAAATAGAATATTCTCAATTATTTTTATAAATTTATCTTTCTCCCAATAGAATCAAAAATAATTATAACAATGTAATAATCGATCGTCGCGACCACTCTAAACAAAACATTAATAAGCCACGCTTATCTACTATTTGTATGCATGAATCCTACCTGTACAGAGCATAATTAGGGAGTATGATAGCCCAAAATAAATTAAACTTCAAGTTTATAAAATCACTATTATTGTTACCCAAACTATCAATCCTTTCCCTCTTGACTTCCAATACATAGTTTCACTCAGTCTAGCACACCTCATATCCATTTAAAATATTAAATGAATATTTGTAAGAAGATATTTTACACAATGCGGTGATAAGCGTAATTCCGTATTTACACCCCACCCTATTTTACCTAATTTGCACCGGAACCCCCACTGCTTACCGTAGCGTGTTCAAATCATTTTATAGTGGTGTCACCCGATCGCCACTCTTGTCCCATTGCTTCCCTAATATTCTATTTTTGTTTACAAGTACAATTACTGCATGCTGTACCTACTTTAACACAACACACACACACCCTTTTTGTTAAAGCGGCTTCGAAACCAAAAAAAAATAACTAAGTTCAAAAAAAAACTCATCCCGCCCCTGTGCTTGCCCAGTCCCCTCTCTCTCTTGGTGAGAGAGGCCATCCGCCACTGTTTCGTGTGTTCCTGTGTCATCATACAAAACCCCAGCCACAAAAAAAGAAGAGATACGTCACCTCTTTTTCTCCCTTTTTCCTCGCCGCCGTATCAGTCCCGCTGATCGTATACATCGGGCCTGCCTCCTCGTCTCTTCGGCGCATGAAGCTGCAACCTGCGCTCCCTTCCTTACTCATTGCCCACGCGCCAAGTTCATTGCTGTCGTCCTGTGTGGAGATAGTTGGTCCTGTATGTTCCCGCCCTTCTTCCTTGATTTCAACGAGCGCGACAGTGCCGAGGTTCTCCTCCTGCACTTTCTCTCCTCTGTTTTCTGCTCTTTATCTCTTCTTTCGTTCTTTTTTTTTGACTTTTTGCTCTCACTATAATTTACTGTCAATTTCTCATATTTTCGCCTCATCACAAATGATGTCTTCTCATCTGTTGCGGATTTGTAACATACTTATGCTCTTTTCATCAATACATATCCATGTGTTTCACATTGTACCTTATTATTTTTTGAATATCTATCAATTTATCCTTTATATGTTATACCTTTTAAATTTTTTTTCACATTGATTTTTCTAATGATTAGCGTTCTCTCATTCATAATTACCCCTTGGTCTACAACAGCGCGCGCTGTGCCAATACAACACCCTCTCCAAGTCTCGTACTCACAGAAAGTAATAAAAGTTGAGGGAGTCTAATTATCAATTACCAATCTTAAGGATTTTACAAGAATTGCTTAATATTTAATTATCATTCAATGACTACACCACTAAACGTATCTTAATGAACATATCTTATTATAGATTTTCCAAATACTAAAAAGCGCGAGGATCACGCTAGAATGAACTTTCCCCTAAATTGTTAATTCAAATCAAACATCATCTTATATATTAGTGGTGTTACATATATTTAATGTCATAAATTATTATTTTTTATTAAAGTCTAACTTTATTTTTTATTTTTATTTAACGTAAAATTGAACAGAATATAGCCCGATATAACTACACTGAATCCTATATTCGATCCTATATGCTCTGTTATTATGGATTCACACCGGTGACCTCCAAGTAAAATTACTCAAAATTACCTTCTACTCCTCCTCGCTCCACTATAATGAAATCCCCCTTTTATTCACCCTCACTCATTCAAACTCCCTCCATCTGCTCTCTCATCTCAGTTTCTGTCACATATCCTCTCCCCTATTCCTTCTCATCCGTTATCACTACCATTTTCGCGTCCAATGCAGCACGCATGTTCGACTCCTTCACACCTTTTTTCCTAGTCATTTAAATGTTGCGGTCTATTACTATTTTGTTCAAAAAAAATTATTTTTTACTATTTGAGCATTTTAATCCCAGCTGGATGCTTAAAATAAGTAAATTTTCATAGTAATGACATTATATTATTACTGCATTATAGCGAACATAGATGCCCAATTAATTTTTTTTTTTTTTTTTTTGAATGCTACTGGTTCTATTACTTGTAGTCATCTGTTCATATACTTCTCTCAACCTACTGAACCAGAGAACCAATAACGCCTCCATTGATGCTTGAACTCATAATCTTCCAAATGGAGTCCAACCCGGATACCATTGGACCACATAGTCCTGGTGCCATTTAAAAATTTAAAAATAAAAAACTTATGAGGAAATTGGGATCAAATTAACATAACACAAAAAAGATTAGAAGAACAAAAGAATATGAAAAAAAAAAACTAAATAAAATTTTTAAAAATATTAAATTGATTCTAATAAAGACATTGTTAGGCAGAGGCGGTAAAGGGCTAAGTCTAACATCGTCTGAGTCTCGAAAAGTGTAACGGTATAAGGAAGTTGTGTATTCGCTACTAGTTATAGCTTTATTTTGATGTAGTTATAAATGTTTGATCCTAACAAGTGTCAGAGCCGCTTGATCCTAACAGACATCGATAGTCAGATTTTGGCTCTGTTCGTTAACATAGTTAGCTTATCAACCAATTAATTTTGACTTATTTGACAACTATTAGATGTTTGATTTGATTAAACAATCAATATAAGTGTCTGTTATATTATAGTCTAGTGTTAGTGTTGTTGTTGTTATTATTTAGCACTGATCATTTATATACCCATCAACTTTTATCCTAATACTAGACTAGATGTGAATATGCATTCTGTGCGATTGAATAATGTCCAATAAACAAGAAAAAAAAATTAGTAAAATTAATGATCAAAATAAATAAAGGAACACATAAATATTATAAATATTACAAAATGAAATTTTAATTTTTGATGATAAGATTCAATATTGTTCAAAATTCCATACTATTGTATTCAGAAAATTTTGTTAGGATTGAGAAACCAATGAATATCGCCATTAATCAAAATAGTTTGAATACAACAAAACAACACTAATGAAACTTCTGCGTAAGATAATGTAATTTATGAATTAGAATCATGTACATTATGCTTTAGAATAATGTATATTATGAGTTATAAAATAAATATTGTGGTGGATAGCATGAAAAATAAATTTCACAAAACGTCATTTTTGGACTGTGGTCCACACAGTGCTACATAATAACTATCGCTCAATTGAGCCAGTTCGATGCGAACATGGCAGCTCGTGGTCTAACCAAAAAAATAAAAATTGAATCAAAGTGGACAGATTTCTTGTGTACATCGGCATTTGGTCCTGTCTGCTGAACTATTGAGTCATTGTAATTTATATCCTCCCAAATGCTCTGTCAGGTCGGAGTGTAGGGGCCTTGAGATTGGAGATTTGACATTTTGGGAGAAGAAAAAATAATTGAAGAATTTTTTTTTGACATTTGTCCTCTTACAAATACATGTATTTTTGAGAAATAATAAAAGCAGGCCAACGTTGTACTGCGGATTGATCTGCCTACCAAAAGGGCGTCGAATAAAAAGAGGAAATACACTGAAAAATATATTCTCACTTTTTTTTATTTTATAAATTTAATTAGTTCAAAAGTCAACTCTTCTTTTTCTCTCTGTACTTGTCGTCATCTCCGTTCTTTCCCTCTACTTTTTCTTCTTTCTCCCTCACAATTTAAATTCAATCCTACGCTCTCTCAACTAATCTTCCAACTCTTTCTCTCTCATCTCTCTCTCATATATATGCATGTTCAGCTTCATCTATCACTTTTTCATCTTCAATAAGTAATAAATTTTCCAGAAATGGGCAACGGGGTCGGAAACTTGAAGCACTGCTTCGCCGGAGATGGCGGAGAGGTTTCCCGGGCGACGCCATGAGATCGCTGTGTATATATCTGATCCTATGGATGAAGGGGCTGGGCCATTCTTTCTGCTACGTAAGGCCCGACCCGTCGTCGAAAACTAACCCTTTCTCCTCCGATGACTCCTGCTCTTCCACCACCAGTTCCTCCATTACGACGGCGTTTCTCACCATCTCCGGCGCCTCCATCTCCGCCAATACTTCCACCCCGCTCTCCACCGCCCTCGTCGACCTCGGCCCGTACTTGGAAAAAGCCGCGGCTTTCGAGAGCTCCCCGTTCTTCTCCTCCATCCCTTTGCAGCCGATTCCCCGGAGTTCCATTTCCTCCGTCCGGTCCGGCCCGGTTCCCGGCATATCGGGGTTCGTCTCCGGGCCGGTTGAGCGCGGGTTCTTGTCCGGCCCCATAGAGAGGAGCTTCACCTCCGGCCCTCTGGATAATAATGAACTCCATAGGTTCAAACCCAAATCCAAGAAATCAAAACTTGTTCGGAATTTCAAGAAACTTATGTCAAATAGCAATGGCGGAAATTGTTTGAGCAGTGAGGGTAGTTTCGGCAATGATGATGAAGAAGATGAAGGCATTGAGTCGTTGATGGCTGAAAATGTGCAGTGGGCTCAGGGGAAAGCAGGAGAGGACAGGGTCCACGTGGTGATCTCCGAGGAACATGGGTTGATTTTCGTGGGGATTTATGATGGTTTCAACGGCCCAGATGCCACAGACTTTCTGCTACAAAACCTCTACACAAATGTCTTCAAGGAACTGAAGGGGGTGCTATGGAATGAAAGCCCAGAGACCAAAAACACTACTGTTCCATTGATGATTAACCATTCTGATGTTCTCAAGGGTCTTTCGGAGGGATTGAGGAAAACTGAAATGAGTTATTTGGAGATATCTGATCTGATGTTGAAGGAGAATCCTGAGTTGGCTTTAATGGGGTCTTGTGTTCTTGTGATGCTGATGAAGGGTACAGATGTTTATTTGATGAATGTTGGAGATAGCAGAGCGGTTTTAGGGCAAAAGGAAAAGCAGGAATGTGGAAAGGCCATAGCCGAGGAAGCACTGTACAAAGCCCTGTCTGACCGCAAACACAATCTGCATCCTCTGCAACTCACTCTTGATCACAGCACATCTGTTACAGAGGTAAGACCACTACTCAAGAGTGTGCATGCACGGGGTAAACTCAACTCAGTCATTGTTTCTATAGCTGATCAGCTCAAACCAAGGAGACCGAGATTCGAACTTGTGACCTTACAGTAACAAGTTTGTACGTGCTGGGGTGAACCCCATTTTAGTTATCCATAGTTGATCAGCTCAAACCAAGAGGATTTGGATTTGGATTTGGATTTGAACCCGTAACCTTGTGGTTACAAGTTTAGTTGGAGTTACCCCAAGACCATCACACTTTTGTTAGTTTGTTTATTTGTCATGTGTTAAATTCTGACACTAAAAGGCTAAACTGACTGTTGAATTGCACATTTCTGTTCATATATTACTTTGACCGTTACCTAATTGCAGTATGTATTTCATCTCAACTAAAAAGCTTGATTGATTTGCAGGAAGTTGTGAGAATTAAGAAAGAACATCCGGATGATGCTTGTGCAATCAAGAATGATAGAGTGAAAGGTTCTTTAAAAGTGACCAGAGCGTTTGGGACAGGCTATCTGAAAAATGTAAAGATCTTGAACTGTGAGCTAGCCATTATTATTTTACATATATATATATATGGTGATTGTGTGTGATTTTACATATATACAGCCAAAATGGAATGATGCGATTCTGGAGGCGTTCCAGATCGAGTACGTTGGAACATCACCCTACATCAACTGCATACCTTCACTTCAACACCACAGGCTAAGTCCAAGAGACAAACTGTTGATCTTATCTTCAGATGGTCTTTTCCAGTACTTCACCAATGAAGAAGCTGTCTCCGAGGTTGAGACCTTCATGTCTATATTCCCTGATGGAGATCCCGCTCAGCACCTAATCGAACAAGTCATCTTCAAAGCAGCTAACAAAGCAGGTATATTATTCAGAAAATTTGTGACGATATAAGAAAATAAAGTTGTGTCTCGCTACGAGCTATAACGATTCTGACAGCAACCCGGACTTTAATTTCTTCTAATGATGGATGCAGGGATGAACTTCCATGAGTTGCTTGATATTCCACAAGGACAGCGGCGAATGTACCATGATGATGTCTGCATCATTGTCATCTCTTTCGATGGAAGGATTTGGCAGTCATCCATCTGAGAGATCCAAATTCTGGGACTGATAGAGAGAGGCTAATTGCTTTTCTGCTTTAACTGTATGTTCCATGACCCCCATTTTTGCACAGTTAAGGTAGATGCTGATGTTTCTTGATCTGAGGTCCCCTCAGAGATGATAGGAAAGATTGATTATATTAATTCATTTGTTTCTTACTTACTTCTAGTTTCAAACCAATTCATGGAAGTTT
>VALG01003200.1:11937-25462 GCA_009835305.1 Ipomoea purpurea
GAGAAGGACATAATTTGAAAGCAATGATTGACCAATTAAGGTGATTTTTGGTTCATGGGTTTAGGTATTAGGAAATGAGAATCAAAAGCATTTGTATTATTTGTATGAAAGTTGGTTTTTAGGACACTACTATGCAGTTATTTGATATTCTTTCTACAATTTTAAAATTCCCTACATTTTAATAAAGCGAAAAGTTAGGCCTTAACGGAATGAAAAAATATATCCGTACAATTGTTTTTAAAATGATGTAATATTATTTTGATTTAGTATTTTTAATGATTTCCTTATCTACCCTTTATTATATTGATTTTTTCTTTCCTTAAATAACTAATTCCGTTAGTATAAACTTTATTATGAAACTTCATATTCATAATTATTGAACTTATATTTACAATTATTAACTCATATATTCAATTACAGAACTCATTTCATAATTACTTAAATTATATTCATTAATTATAAAGGTAATATTCATAAATTTTTTAACTTCATATCACAAATATTGAATTCTATATCAAATTACAGAACTATATTCACAACTCTATTATTCAATATAAGACTATATCATGTTCCTCCTTGCAATGTGGACATAGGTATATGTCCATATATAATTATGAATATATGTTTATAATTATAAGTTATATATTTATAATTTTGAACTTCATATCTCAAATTTGAATTTATATTTACAAATTAAGGCCTAGACATTATTCGATCTTATTAAAATTGTATGTAGATCATTGAACTCTTATATTCACAATTACAGAACTCTCTGTTCAATGAATTACTAAAATTATATTTCATAATATAAATGGTATATATTCAGAATTTTTTAACTTCATATTCACAATTATTGAACTCTATATGGACAACTACAAAACTCTATGTTCATAATTGTTGAACTTTATATTCACAATTATGAACAGTTTTAGAACCGTATCCACCTTGCACAGTTCCACAGCATAATTTGCCCTATATATATTGAAGGGTTGGGAAGCTCACTCGTTATACCGTGCACCAGGGCGCACAATGCATTGTGCGTCCTGACCAAAACGACGTCGTTTTTATTGTTCAGATTTTATGTGTATTATGTTAAGAGTTTATGTGTATTATGTTATGAGTTTATGTGTATTATGTATTATGTATTATGTGTATTATGTTATGAATTTATGTGTATTCTGTTAAGAGTTTATGTGTATTATGTTATGAGTTTATGTGTATTATGTTATATTATGTGTATTCTGTTATGAGTTTATGTGTATTATGTATTATGTTAGATTATGTGTATTTTGTTATAAGTTTATGTGTATTCTGTTATAAGTTTATGTGTATTATGTACGGAGTATTATGTTATATTATGTGTATTCTAGTATGAGTTTATGTGTTTTCTGTTATGAGTTTATGTACATTCGAAACATATATTTTTTTTTTAAAATTTAACAGTATAAACGGAAAATAGGATTTCTAAAATTAAAAATAATAATAATAAATGGTCAAAACGACGTCATTTTGGTCGGGCGCACAATGCACGGTATAATTTGCCTGGGAAGCTAAAGTGGGGCAGATTATTGCAATGTTACGTGGACCATAACAAAAATTACATTTTTAATATACTAAATGTACATTATTTTTGTACTGAATGTACATTATACAATATAATGTACACTCAGAACAAAAATAATGTACATCCCCTGAATGCAATGTACATTATTTTTGTATTAAATATACATTATTTTTATATTGAATGTATATTATTTTACACTAGACAAAAATATGGTCCACACAACTTTTATAGATCATGGTCCATACAATAATGTTTGCTAAAGTGGTGGCATTGGCGTACAAAACCAATTCGAGTTGGTTGGGTAATGCGGCCCAATTCAATATATAGACGTTTTTAATCTTATTAGCCCAAATTATAAGTTAAATATATAGGATGGACCCCCTATTGTTTACTAACTATTCAATTATATCCTTTGCCAAATTTGCTGTCAAGTTTGATTGTTTCTTGCAAATATATATATATATATATAGAGCTATATAATGCTTCATTGCTAGCTGCAAACCTGAAATCTCTTAAAAGCAAAATAAAGAAAAAGCAAAAGAATCAAACCCCATCATAAGTACTACACATACTTCTCAAAAGAAAAAGCAAGAAAAAAAAAAAAGGTGAAAACTTATTTGTTATTATTACCCTAAAAATTTAAATGAAAAACAAAGATTCTTTTCTTATCAATTATGGCAACCTTTTCTTCAACTATACACATCTTCTTCTCTATCTATTACTATATCATATCAGTCCTCAGTCTTCATCTTCACCATTATCTATGGCTTCTTCCCCATCTTTCATCGCCGCCATTTTTCTGTTCTTCTTCCCATTTCTGCAGCTCGCAAAATCCAATGAAAATGTCTGCAGAAAATGGTGTGGAGACATTCCTATTCAGTACCCTTTGGGCATCGACGACGGCTGCGGCAGTCCCTACTACCGCCACATTATCACCTGCACCGCCGGCGACCTGCAGCTCCGGACACCGTCCGGGAGGTACCCGATAAAGAACGTGAGCTATTCCGACCCGCACATTCTGGTAACTGATCCATTCATGTGGAGCTGCGAGGACGGCGAGGATTTCCGGCCGACGCGGCCGTTCAGCCTGGACACGAGCACCCACCTGAGCCTCTCGCCGCAGAACGATTATCTGTTCTTCAACTGCAGCGGCGAGAAGGTGATCGTGGAGCCGAAGCCGGCGTTCTGCGAGCGGTTCCCGGAGCAGTGCGACTCGACGTGCGACAGCGCCAGCTTCCTGTGCCGCCACCTGCCGGAGTGCCCCTCCGCCCTGCGCGGCGGCAGCTCCTGCTGCTCGTACTACCCCAAGGCGGCGGAGTCGCTGAGGCTGATGCTGCGCCACTGCGCGTCGTACACGGGGGTGTACTGGCGGAACCTGGGCGCCACCCCGGCGTTTAACCAGGTGCCGGAGTACGGTGTCCGGGTGGACTTCGATATTCCGGTGACGGCCAAGTGCTTGGAGTGCCAAGACGTTACGAAGGGCGGCGGGACGTGTGGGTTTGATACTGAGACGCAGGATTTCTTGTGCCTTTGTGACAAAGGCAATAGCACCACTAATTGCTTTGGTATGTGGACTTACTAAACTTTATTTTTTTTTTGACTTTTTACTTACTCTGTTACAGTGCAATATTTAGTAATTACTTTCTTAACTTACTGAAATACAAAAAGTCAATACCACCTAATCAATATCACCTGCACTCAGCCTCGAACTCATGACCTTCCTATGGGAGAACCACTTCGGACCCTGATTAGAAATTTTGTCTTAGATTTTGATCTGATCAATTTTTGATGGTTAGAAGTCGATTGATTATCGGACAATATAATGACATATACTACTATATACAGAGTCGCATTTTCGGTCTTGTAACTACATCCAACCAAACAGCAATAGATTTTTATCACAAGTCAAATCGAGATTCAAGAAAATCAAATTTTAACTCTTTATTCTTCTACTTTTTTACATTTCACATTGATTTGGTACCCTACAATAATTTTGCAGATACTCGGCACAAGATGTCCAAAGTAGTAGCAGGTGAGGCATGTTGTTTTCATTTTATGCATTAGGATGCATGCTTTAGTATAAGATTAAAATGTTGCACATATATATATGCTCCGAAATGGTGGCTGAACTGGTGGAGTATGATTTTCATACCATAATCTCTCCTGTGTGCGAGATTTATCTAATATATATACACTCTCTGAGTAATGGCTGCAGACCGATTTTCCATGTCATACCGAAAAAAAAAATAAAAAAATTGCATTTATAATTTAGAAGTTGTAAGTAAAAGTGAGGTTGGTGGTGCAGCTACAGCAGTATCAGTGGCAGGGGCAATTGGATTAGGAGCAGGAGTTTGGTACCTAAGAAGAGTGAGAGCAAAAGCCCCAGTCACACATGGTGTTCAGACAAATGACAATCGACTTTTTTAATACCCATTTTTTTTTTCTTTAAGTTCCTCTTTAAGGTATCAAGTCTCTTCCGCTTTTGAATATTGTGGAGGTTGACAAGCCGTCAGACTCGAAGTGATTTAGTTCTTCTCTTGTAGTTATTTTTTACTCTTTTCTTGTATCAAAAAAAAAAAAAAAACATTTTGCCCAATTAATGGGATTACACTATTTTGTACTCTTATTTTGTCCCCCTACTTTTTACTCTCTTTTTTTACATTTTATTTTATTGATAATATATAGACCACATTTTGCACTTTAGTTAGATATATGCATTCTTGCATGACACTCCCAGACTTCTTCCTTTTTCTCAATTTTAATGTATAATATAACAGTGGTTTCCAAGAAAATTGTATATATAACAGTTTTTATTTTTTTTAAAAATGATGCAATATATAAACATTAAAGACAAGATTAAGTGGAATTAATTAGTATATGCAAATATGAAATATGTATGTAGTAATACCCAAAGGAGAACCGTCCCAAAATATGACCCAACTAATACTCGATTGAATTAAATTGTTAAAATTGAGTATATATCTAAAAACATAATAAGGTCAAATACAAGTTATGTCCTTGATTTTTGTCCCTTTTTATATGCTAATAAATATATACATTTTTGCTTTAATTGTTGTACATTCATTTGCATTGGACAAAATCACCCTTATACACCGTTATAAACACCGTTAGTGTTTAATATATCTACCAATCTTATCATACACCTACATCTATCATATCTTTTTCCTATTTTTAATTATCATTTTATTAAAATTATCATATAAAAATTAATTTAATTATAAATTATATTTAATTAAATATTATATGAATGTTAATTATATATGTGTATCATATATATATATATATATATATATATATATGTATATAGTAGTATATATATATATATATATATATAATATGTATGTATATTATTGTTTATCCATATCAATATATCATTTATGTGAGTGTTAGCTTAGTATTATTTGTAAATTATTATATAAAGTATAATTTTTTTTTTTTTGTTTTGATCACTATATTATTCGAATATATGATATAATTAAAAAAGTATGCATCACTTTAAGAAATTCAAAACATAATTTTAACTAATTTTTAAAATTTGTTACTTACAAATATTTTAATATTGGCATAAGTTTTAGCGCATCGCGCGTATAAAATGCTAGTATTATTATATGGAGCAACACACTTAGGGGAACTGTCCCCAAACAGGATCAACCAATATTTACCTGAATTAGTCTCATCTCGAAGAATGCATATACGTATACAATATGAAAAAAAAAAAAAAAGGTGTGTGATGGGGATGTTGGGTGCCACGTCGCCAGGTCGGCAGAACCGCCGGCCCCAGCCAGCGATGGCGCGCCCAGCGTGAGGCTGAGCGAGGCCCCGGCGCCACATCGCGGAGGGCGGGGAACCGCGCTAGGCGTGGCCCCCAGCCGGCGAGGCACGGGCCAGCGCGCGGCCCCAGCGCCCCCATCGCGAGGGCAGGGTACTATGCCGCCGACCAGGCGGGCAACGGTGCGGCCGGGCGCGCGGGCGGTCACCGCACGGGGTTGGGTGGTGCGCAGTGTGCGGGTGGTGCGTAGGAGCGGGTATGGGGGAGTGTGGTGAGCGATGCGAGGAGATATACGGAAAAAGGAGGAGTGGGGTTTGAGTAAACGTGGGGGCACGTGGAAGTCTAGAAGGGGGAGGGAGCAAGCTATAAAATAGGGGTCCTGGACTCCTGGCAAAGGGCAATTCAGACACAACAGGTAAACTAGTCTAGTGGTCTTGATCTCATACCTCAATCCAGTCTTGATCTCATACTCTCCAAGCCAGTAGCATAGTCACCTATAACCCATCCTGTGGGCCTTGTTCTTTGTATTTGGGTCGCTGTTCTTGGGCCTGTACTTCGGGCTTTTATACGCATCGTGTTGGGCCTAACGCCCTACCCCGTTCTGTACTCCTGTAACCCCGTCCCAATAAAACCATCAGTGTGTATATGTATAATTTTTTTAATGCTTAAAATAGATCCCTTAGTAATTAAGTGAATGTACGCACAGAAAGGGAGAGATGAAACCAAAAGTAATAATTCCCAGTGAATTGAATCCAAGTTGAAAGATCAGAGGAATGAAAATGCATTATTTCATTTTCTGTGGGTATGAAAATAAAACTATCTCAGAGACTACAATTCCTTCCCTAATACACCAAGAAAGACTAACTATGGAAGTAAAAGATGCTTGCCACCAGCTTGAACATACAAGCTGCGCGATTCTACGATTTCCTAACACCCAACTAATTCAAACTGTGTCAAGCTAAACATTAAGTGATTAAACATCGTTTGATTACCTCTACCCTCGAATGTTGAAGCAGGCCCATACACACCTCCGGGTCATGCAACGATCAAAAAATTACCTTTGATCTATGTTGCCCATTTTGACGTGTTGTGGCAATGTTTCTCCAGCGCTGAAGAGCATTGCAAGTCAGGCTTCGGGAGATGTTTCCGAGAGTGTTAGTAGCGAGGAGTCACTGGCGGATATTAGTGGCATTATGGTGGAGGATCAAACTGGCTAACTACTAGCTTCATCACTCAAAAGGCCGCATCGGCAGCCAGCTGGTGAAAACTTTTCTCGCGAACAACAAGAAGGGACAGATGTATGGGTTATTCAGCGGCACCACTCTGTTCCTGAACTCGGTGTCATTAGTATACGTTGTTGATGACCTGTTGAATAACGGGAGGGTGTAAGCTATAGTAGAGTGATTATCATGCTGATGGAAGAATAAAAATGGTCCAAACATGAAGGATGGTTCCAGAAAAATATGTAAGAATAGACGCACCTTTGAATTTTTAATATTCTCAGAATCTTGCATCTCCTAATACGGAAAACGTTACGGGGTGGCCAAATTTTTTTCTTCGATTTCAGAATAGTTCAAACTGTGTTATGTTACCGTTCTGCGTTCAAATTCACCTAACAAGTCCATGGCATCTGTATAACAAGAAGAATAAACGAAATAAAGCATTTGTGGGGAAAATATAAAAGAAAATAGTAAAATGTGGGTTGTAAAATTAGAAAGCGGTCGCCGTGAATTGGCTGTTTAGGAATTACCCTTTTGTCCCAGTTTTCAATAGTTGGGGGAGCGAAAAGTGGTGTCGTGCTCATCCTGGGATACCAATTACTCAAATAAATATCTCGGTATTACTTAACTTCAAGTATACGTTCGGCAACGTTATGTTCATCCGAGAATAACATTGTGCTGTTTTTGAAGTTTCCTGCAACATTTACATGAGGTTAGAACGAGATGATTCAAGTAGTGAAAGTTAACCAGCAGTTATGCAAGATACATAAGATAATTTGTATAGCTTTTGCAGACCAAATCGGAAATGGTTTAGAAGGAAATTCTTATGTTTAGCTGCGTAGAATAGTCAGCAAATCACTTACAAGATTAGTTCTCACTTACCGGCTTCATTGGGCCGGGCGTCTCCTGCATGGCGGCAATGAAAATGTAAATGCCAGATAGCAGTACCTCTTATACACACACCACATACAATTCCAAGCTGGGAACCAATTATTTCCCAAAGAGAGTGTGTGTGGATGCTCAGGTACCTTACAAAACTTCTTGAAAACTGGGAATATAAGTTTCCATCATCCTACAACAGCTTTGGCATGGCTTTCGAAATTTAAGTGATCCACTAAGAGTAAAACAGTATTACATTGGTTACGTTAGGCCGATACGATGTGAATAGGCAATAATAATGATGTTGTTTACAAACTATATGTGTTTGTATAACGATGTGATAAGCACATGTCATTACATGGCTGAAACTACTCCATTACGCCATAATAAACAGTAGCAAGGGTATGCTTCTATTACATCTCAGATCCTAGGCAATAGGAAAGTCCGGGACTTTTAGAACAAGCTTCCTGACCTAAAAGACAAAGTTGAATGTAGAAGAAACGGTTTTTGAAATCCTATTGTTGCATTGATGCAGGATGTATTAATTCCAATTTCATCTAGGCAGCCAAGCTATGGTGATAGATATCGATTGGTGTTCCAACAGAACAGTTTAAGATTAAAATTGCTCCAAAAGAACGGTTTATGAGATCAGATATTCACATTTGTAACAACAAGACTGAGATAGTTACCCTGTGATCTTTTCCCCGCCATTTCTCTTTGGTATAAATGGTTGTCATCCCATGCGGTTGTAGCGACATCAATTCTTAATCAACTAAAGACTACAAAGACAAGTAGGCATTCTATCAATACAAGATCATTAACACGCAAAAACCCCTGGATGCAAAGAGTATCAAATCCATTCTACCCTGTCCAAACACAAAACTCCTGGGAGAATTCACACAATATTTGTATATATATCTGGGTGAACTTGTGCTAAAGGTACACAGCTGCCAAAAATTTATGTATGCCTTTAAAATCGTTTCAACGTTTCAAGTCATAAGCGAGCTATAGAGAGCAGAGTCCACGGAAACGAAGGTCAATGAATTGAATAAAACCATACTACACAACCATTTAGTGTTTGCCATCCATACTCTTTGAAGGAACGTTTGATATAAGACGTATTTTAAGCAAGTTCAAGTCAGCACGCAATTGAGGTTAAATTACTTCATAAGTTGGACAATACAATGCATGGACATGGCATAAACCACAGCCACATAAAAGTACAAGCAAAAGCAAACCAACCGTCTGGATAAGAGAAGCAAATCTTTGATTCCTCGGATCATCAAGAGGCTGCCGCCAAATAGTAACCTCTCCGCTTCCTATGCATGCTTGATTCTCCCAAGGCTACCATGCATCCACCCTCCCGATACCAATCAAACCAACAAAACTCGGTGTTTCCATGAACAACACAACACACACACAAAAGCCAAGCATCATCCTAAATCCGCAAATAATTTACCATAATCTCCACAAAGACCAAAAACAAAAAAAACAAAAAAAAAAAACCATAAAGAGAGAGAGATATATATCTATTATAACAACAACATAAAATGAAGCAAAAACAAGAAGGACTTATATTATAACACGGTAACACCAACGGTAGCATATTTTCTGCCCAGTTATAATATATAAATATTCCAAAAACCATAGACGTAAAAGGTTTAAACATTTCTACCTAAACATATTGAACGAACATCATAACATACCGAACTATTAAGCAATCAAATCACAAGAATACCTTAAATGCTATTCTTCAACTGCCGATTATTAAAAAAGAAAGCCGATAAAGTAGACTTATCAAAACAAATCCAGGCTCCGTATGTAAAAAGTAAATTGAAAAGTTAGCAATATCAGGCATTCTGCAAGAGAACAATAAAAAATAAATGGAAGCTACAATTTGTGGCTTGAAACAATTTCTCCACCGTCCAAAATTATTCAATTTCAAATTGAAATGAAAGGAGACAGTAAAATCTATAGGCCCATGATCATAAGATTCATAACCAACAACAGCTTTTTACGCACACACACATTGAGATGCTGGCTACTTAGAAAGTTGAAATCAGAACACAAACACAAAACAGGCAGATACAAGAAAATTTACATTACAAACACACACACTAAACAAAATTCTTACATATACAGAGTTGGTCTCAAATATTACAAAGTTAAAACTCTCCAAGCGAAGCAACCCTATTTGCCTTTTTTAATTTGAGTCGTCCAAAATTATTGGACAACCTAAACGATTTACCTCTTGTGGTTCCGCTTTGTAGCTAAGGACACATTCACTATGCCCGGATTTTACCCTTCACTCTTTCCAAGGAGACACACACACACACACCACACACACATTTAAATCTTTGAACTAGTCAAACTATAAAGGTAACCTGGCCTTAAAGAGAAGAACAACTAAACTAAACTGGAATTTACGCCCCGTCACAGCCTGACTGGCAACACAACACACATAAAATAAAAAAATTAATTAATAATAATATAAATTAAAAAATAATAATATAATATAGATAAATAATATAATAATAATAAATAATAAGTACTGTAACGGACAAATCGTCCTCACCCTCGAAGAAACTTCCCCAGAGAAATCAAGCGCAAATTCGTCTTGGCTAGAAAAAGAGAAGGCGATCTTGAGGATTGCCGCGTAAATACACAAACACAGAGAGCCTCAGATCTACCGGAATTGGCGCGGAAAAGCAAGGTGAGCTGCCGGTATAGGAGCGGGAGTAGCGCTTGCAGCCTAAAGGAAAGCTAACACACAGAGAGCGAGCGAGCAACCGTGATCACCAGATTTCCACCACCAGCACACAACACCCTGCCGCCATAAAAACACAACGCCCGCCGCCTTTTGCCGGCGATTTGCATACGTCATAGATCAAGAGCTCCTCCGTCTTCCCTCTTTTCTCTTCCTCCTCCCCGCCTCCCCTCCTCCCGCCGTAGAATCCCGAATAGCATGAAACAAGTTCACGCGCAGACGCACTATATGCGCGTTTACAGTCAATCATAGAGTCATAGAGAGAGAAATGAGAATCTGGAGACAAAGCGATGATTCAGATGAGCAGGCAAGCTTCTCGTTTAAACCTCCCAGCCTCCATATAAACTTGTTGTATTGTCTTAAAGAGAAAAGGAGAGATCAATACGGCGCCGTTCCATGAAGGGTTTATAAGATATAAATACACTGTCACAGGGCATGATTAAACTAACATCAAATAAATATTACTTGCCCTTTTGGCCAAATTTGGCCCTACTATAATAAAAAAATGTATGCATACTGTAATAATAATTGTGCATTCCGTGAGATAAAAAAGAAAAAATTATAGCAGAAGTTTTGATTCAACGTCACACCCGAGGCTGACAAATAATAGCATCCCGTTAGAAAAATTATAGTAACCACAAACAAACAACAAAAAAAAGGGAATATGGATTAAGCATACAAGAAAAGACATAGCAAATATAATGTTAGATTAAAAATAATTAATAACAAAAAAAATAAAAAACAAATATAGATGAGATAAATTAATACAGTTGAGCTTATGACATCACCAACACTGTAATAATATTTTTAAGCATTTTTGTGAGATAAATGTAAATACGTTGATGGCGAGAACGACTCCAAGGGTGACACGAGACCTCTCAAATCCAAAGGTGTTGCTCCGCATTTTGGTAATCAAAATGTTAAAGTGTCAAATAAATTGTCTCTCCTATATGATCTAATGCAACTAAATAGAAAGAGACTTATATATAACGGACTTTTCATAGGTAAGCTGTAGCTTTTTCCCTCGTCAACAACCCCGAATTAAACCCGAAAAAAAAAAAACAAAAAATAAATAAAAAATTTCCTACCTAAAAATAGAACAGTCATTTTAGCACCGCATAATATAAAAGGACAGACGCAACAATATCTAGTTTCATCAAAATGGGTTCTATGAATGCTTTAGTACAAGGAAGGCAAATCAATGAAAAGAAAGTAAAAGAAAAGAGGGGGGGGGGGGGGGGGTGAACCTCTTCTTAAAGAATTATGGCTATCAGTTGGTGAAACCAGTAGAAAAAAGTCTCCCAATAGAAGACATGCACTACATGATATATACACACCAAAATTTTGAGAAAGAAAGCTCTGCTATAATTTACAAACAGAAATACCTAGTTATCAAACAAAACAGAGAATATAAAAGATCAAAGAATTTTTACCATTATATAATACAATACCACCCCGAAACGATTGCGAAGGAGACCGCCGCATGCCTTTGCTGGAGCTGGGGTGTTTCTCCGAGAACTGGGCGTTTCGTTTTGGACCAAGCACGTCATCAAAAAATCCAAAAACAACAAATATCGTAACGCACATATTATATATACAGACATGAATGCCGTACGAAAGATACAATAAACTACGTAACCATCAGCGCCGTTGCCTTTGAAAACGGGATGGATATACGGGGGATGCGTTCTTGGACAGGTAGCGGTTTTAGGTTGAAAGTTCGGCTCCCTTGCTTGTTCTAAAGTGTCTTTCATCATTGGCTTCACAGAAGAGCGACAAAAGAAAAAGTCATTTACATGACGTTTGGAAATGAGCAGAGGAGAATAACAAAGAAGGATAAAGTAAGAACAATTCTATTGTTTAGTAGTCAGAAATAGATTACTTGAAAAACAAAAGAATAAAAAGAACATAAAATGCCCTTGTGCATAAAATAACTATATACATAAAGAAGAGCAGATAGTCATTTGACAGATAGAGAATATACAATTCCGGAGGCAACACTAGAAATTGTAATCTCAAATTCCATTGAATTGGAGTAGGAATAGAATTATAGAATTGAAAGAGAAGAAAGTGAATAAAGACTAAAATGGCCCTTGCGTAATAATTAAATAAAAAGGGGCAAAGTTGTCCATTTGCTGTGGAATTCCATTCCGGGGGAGCCCTAGGATTGCAATTCAAATTCCAAATATAGCTATGAATAACAGGAATAGAATTAAACTGAGAAAAATTAATAGAAGAAGAGATGATGAACCAATAAGACACTTGACAAATACAATTAAGTAGCAAGATTAATCACTATACGTTGTGGAATTACCAATATCCAGGGAGCAGAGCACTAGGAATTGCATCTCACCCAAATAAAGAAAATAATAGTCTATACATGACCACAGGAATACATAAAATGAGAATTGCCAATATACCAATCCTAGCCAACACACACGATAACAAAAGGAAAAGATCAGTAAAAGACAAAACACAAAGAGATATATAAATAACAGTATCGAAGATATTATAGCAGAAAAAATACTGTAGCGGATGTTTGTGAACAAAGCAGATTCGTACGCGCTATATTGCAGTACAAATAGGAACAACGATACTAGCGATATCATAACAATACGGAAGGACTATGAGAGAAACAGGAACGACTGAGAACCCGAACAGTGTATATAAAATGTGGGCTTAAAAGTCCCACAGTGTCGAGACTGCGCAGACAGCAAAAACACAAGACAGAAATATGATCCTTCCGTGGACGTCGGCCGAACGCTGCCAAAAAAAAAAAAAAGCAAAGCTTTCAATAAACTCTTGATATAGATAAAATACATTTAGTAATATACACATACAAACAGAATCGGTAACGATATTTGAACCATACAACACAGTTACGAAAGTAAAGAGAGAGTTTCTAATTTCTAAATGTGCGTCGTATATTGTCTCAAACTGTAATATAGAAAGAAGAATAACAAAAACCACCATATAATAGGTGCATAAATACCCGAAGACCTGCCTAGATCTATGAGATTCGATATATCAAAATATATTAATATAAAACCGTAACCACTAATTATGTCGAGGAAGCGGAGTACATGATGCCGAAACCACGACGTAAATGACGAAAGAGCAAAAAGAATACAGAAATGAACGGAAAGAAGGAATAGGCGTGACAGCCAGCAATAGACGAGGGCTAATGGAAGTAAATATTGTAATTCGAGGTTCATTAAAATTGAAACCAAGGCCCTCCCGGATTCAATCGCAATGCCCTCCCGATCCCCTTTTCCGGTCTTAACGCAAAAAAACTATTCTTCAGA
>VALG01003201.1:0-10956 GCA_009835305.1 Ipomoea purpurea
ACAGAATCCTAGTAGATTTCGTTAGGCACTACCTTGCACTAATGACACAGGTCTCCAGCCGCTCAATCTCTCATCAATTCTGTAGAGGCTGTGACATGGTAGGCTCTGATAACCAAACTCCAAACAATTCAAACAAAACAAAATTACGGGAAATGGGGTACACGGAAGAATAATTGAGGGATAGGGTTAGAAAGAAAGAGAATTAGGATTCAAGATCCAGATTTGATCTAACGCGAGATTTGGCGCGAGAAATAGGCATCCAAGAATACAATAACCCTAATTCGCATCCACAACATGATCATGAATAGTGCGATCAAATATCATAGGCTCACCGAATCCAAAAAGCTAATCGAGACCCCAATAAACCTCGCTGTTCCCCCATGCCTGCTATCACCACCTGAAGCGTACCTTCTCTATGTAACTCAGATACTTCTGCAAATCACCGTCTGTCAGACCGAGACATAGGGAATCAGACTGTAGTTGGCCTCACCATGCGCGCGAGCGGAAGATCTAGATAGCTTGCAATCTCCCCAATTAACCACTTAAGTGGCGATATTACTAATCATTCTCTTATTCAGATCGGCAACGGACGTGGTGCAATGATTTGTATGTCTCCACGATCTATTCCTTTGCCACATACCTCATCTCAGATCGCGGTAGTTAGGATTTGTTCTCTTATGTTTACTTGCATGTGTTCAGTCATTGCGACATCGCAACTTTCGCGCTAATGCAACAAATTCCCTTTTTAGATTTGAAGGAGAACCGATGCAACTACATACTCAGCCTAGTACTGACAGAGCTGCGCACTACGATCCGTTGGCGGCGAGCGATGATCAGTGAGGCGCGAGGCGGCCGAAGGCTGCTGTGCGCGAACTGCGATGAAGAGCGAGGCGTCGATTGGTCCGTATGCGTCCTGTTCTGCAGAGTGTGGCGAGATTCGCAATCAACCGAGTAATTAAGCGTGCTTGGCGAGAGTAGTTACAAGGATGGTGACCTCCTGGGAAGTCATCGTGTTGATAGCATCCCAACCCACATTTTTACACTCTTTTTATTCTGACGGCAAACGCGTAATGATTGTTTACCTCCGGAAAGCGCGTAAGTGATGATTCTCCGTGCAGGACGAGAAAATGATTGATGAGCGGTTAGTCCGGGACAGCAAGAATTTTGCGCGCAACACATGTATGTAGCGATCCATACCCTAGCATCAATTGCATCGCCAGGATCCCACATCAGAACACTCGAAGTTAAGCGTGCGCTAGGACGAAAGAGTCATGTACTAGGAAATCGTGAGCTTGACAATCGCGCTCTCCCCGCCCTGCGAGGAAGTCCTTACCCCCGTGTTGCAACCCCCCCTACCGACGGCATCGCCACATCGAATTCCGGCCATTTTTAGTATCATCTTTTAATTCTGACGGCAAACGCGTTAAGTTATTAGCTCTCTTGGCTGGCAGCTGTCGCGCCTCGACCGCCATTCACTGCTTACCCCGCTCGCGACCCAAGCTCGCACAGCAGGCGTCGACAGTAATTGTCATGTTGAAGAACAACACTGCCTTAATCTAAAAAAGGGGGAAGATCAAGCAGAATTTGAGAGTGGGAGATGTAAAAAGGTAGAAACCATAATGTATCTGAAGACTGGACGGGGTGAATCGGCATCAGGTCTGTGACTAAGCAAGCGTCGTAATGAGGGAAAGGAAATAAAGTCCAGCACCTTAATAAAACGGCACCAGTTTGATTCAGATCTGTAGAGCCGCCTGGAGGGGATTAGTGAGGACCAACCTCGTTATGGCAGTCCCAAAGCGTTGAAAGCAGTTGAGGAAGTGTCAAAAAACAAACCGTTCCAAGATGATCAAGCCAGAGACAGGCACAACCAGCGACATAAATAATTGAAGTTTGTATAAGAAAGACTTTTGATAAAACTGTTTAACCTAGATTTGCCTATATGATTGTTGTTGGATAGGAAGTAGGCGTTTTTTTTATGTCTAGGTGTTGTGGAGGAAAATTCTCCATTCTGCTCTATAACCCATAACTTCCTACTTTCTTCTCAACCCTACAACTTTCTGGTAATTCTTGCGTTGGTACCCATTTCCCAATATTTCTTTCTTTGTTGAATGTTTGGAGTTGTGACTTGGTATTCAGAGCCACCATGTGTAAATGCTTCCTCAGGCGTAGCAGCTATATGGATGAGAGTATTGCACCAGCGCGCTGGACTGGGTCACTCGAGCCAAGGCTAGGTGGCCACCTAACATCAAATAGCTAGCCATGATTGTATAACAACTCAGGACTTGAAAGCTATATGCAAAGAATAAAGCTAAATATGCAGAGTTGGAAAGCATGAGATTATCGGAGTATTAAACTCAATAACGACCGCTCCCCCCACTCCATCCTAGAACACAATCCACAAGATCCAGGGCAGCTCACCATCAGCAGTTTTAGCCTGGAGAAGCAGTACATGTTCCAGGGGAAGAAGGCCAGGAAAGGACCCTCCACAACTGGATGCCCTAAATAAGTGCAAGAGGTCCAGATTGGAAGGCCGGATGAAGTTCCAGTTTTGAGCCAAACACTGAAACACATGAGGCTGGCAGCTCCATGGGTGCTAGGAGGTGCCCTTTTTGATGTTTGCGGGTGAGGCAGTCCACCACATACCAAAGATGTGGAAAAACTTCATCATGTATATCACCAAGAACTCCCTTACCTTTGATTATGAAACCTCTATGATGTATTGTAAAAATAGGTGTGAAGGTTCTTTAATGTTGAACTAGAATACCAGAGAGAACTTAACATGTGTTGTGTGAGCAATCTCACTGGGACGGTGTGGGCTTTATGGTATAGATGCCTATCTTAATGGACGTTAGGGCAAGGATTTACACATGCTGGGCTTCAATTGCTAGGGCTGGTGTCGCAAAAACCGTTGTTGTGAACTAGAGTGTGAGAATAGGAGGATTTTTATGTCTAGTATATTAGGCAGTGGGCAAATGCTTGGTGACCATTTCTCTGATAAACTACCTGAGGAATACTAAGGGGCTGTTTATATGAAAAACAATATCCCACCTTCACTGCCAATTCTTCCTGGATAGCTTTGTAATCAGACTTAAACAACAACTCAGGTGCTTTGTGAGAACCTCTAGGCCTGCCAACCTAGAGGAAGCTATGTGGTTGGCAAGGCAATTTGAAAAGGGGTTGAAGGGAAATGAGTCCAGAAAACCACCAACTACCACAGCCAAAAAGCCAACTCCAACACTACCCCAACCCCAAGAACCCAACCTACCAACACCAGAACCTTTACCCAACTAAGCAGACCCAATCCAGCCAAAAAGCCAAAATTCCCATAATTCCACTAAGACCACAGCTCAAATAACCCAACAGCGCTATTCTCAGAACCCCTGAAGTGAGTAGATCAGGATCAACGAATGAAAACAAACAGTTCTTTGAATCTTGGAGCCTCTGGCACAAGGTAGGGCCTACCTTCAACCATCATTGAGGAACTGACTATCCAAAGCAAGAAAGGAAAGCAGTCCAGGGACCAGGAGGTAAGCAATGAACCAGTTGTACCACAGAAGAATGGAGAAGTGAAGTCACCATTGAAAATGCAGTACTTAGGGTGAAGGCTAAAATACCATTAAGCTTATATGCCATATGGGAAGGCAGGTGGTGATAATTCTAGTGGACAGTTGCAGTACACATAGCTTTGTGACCCCAGTGTGCTTGATCAAGTTAGGATCACTCCTGAAAGGCTGAGAACTTGGTGGTTACAGTGTTTAATGGATCTAAGATGGTTTGTGAATGCAGTATGCACAGGATTGAAGTGGCAGATACAAGATGAATGTTTTGAGAGGAATTTAAGAGTCTTAAGATTAGGAGGCTGTGATATAGTGCTAGGAATGGACTGGATTGATTCATTTGCCCCAATCCCAGTTGCACACCAGGCCTCCTGGGATATCTTTCTATAGAGATGGGAAGAAAGTGTTTCTGAAGGGTCTTACTAAGGGAATCCAATTGCAACAAGCCTCTAAGAAGGAAGTTAAGAAAATGGAAGAAAAGGGGGTGTGCAAGGGTACCTTCTGCAAGGTATTAGTTATAGCCTTGATACTCCTATGATACAAAATCCAAACACCATGAATTGACTACCATTTTAAGTGAGTTTCAGACGACTTGTTTATGGAGCCAAAGACCCTTTCCTCCTCCAGGATTTTTGATCATGATATACCTTTAATCCCTGGGGCTAAGCCAGTCAACTTAAAACCCTATAGATACTCCTTCCTGCAGAAGAATGCTATTGAAAAGATGGTGGATGAGATGTTGATTGCATGCATTATTACACCAAGCAGTTCCCCCTTGCCTCAGCAGTGCTATTGGTCCTAAAAAAGATAATACATGGAGATTTTGTGTTGACTACAGAGCTTTGAATGGTATAACTGTAAAGAACAAATTTCTTATACCCCTCATAGAGGATTTGTTCTCTGAGTTGGCTAATGCAAGGGTATTTACCAAGCTGGATCTCAGAGCTAGTTACCATCAGGTGAGGATGAAACAAGGAGAGAATATAAGACTGCCTTCAGAACTCATAAAGGGTTGTATGAATTCAAGGTAATTCCATTTGGGCTTACAAATGCACCTGCTACATTCCAAGCATTGATGAACCACATATTTAAACCCTTAATCAGGAAAACTGTCCTAGTGTTTTTTGATGATATCCTTATCTACATCCCTTCCCCTGGATAGCCATTGGATCATTTTGAGGGAAGTGTTAAGGATTATGAGAGAGAACCAATTTCCTAGTCAAGCTAAGTAAATGTTCATTTGCAAAAGGGGAAGTGGAGTATCTTGGACATATCAATCTCTGAAAAGGGGTTGCAAACTGATCCAAAAAGTTGTCTGTTGTGAGATCTTGGCCTAAACCTTCTAATATCAAGGAGTTGAGGGGATTTCTAGGTCTTACAGGGTACTATAGAAGATTCATCAAAACTTATGGGACTATTAGCAGACCATTAACAGACATGTGAAAAAGAAGCATTTAAGTGGAGTGTGGAATTAGAAAATGCCTTTGAATTGTTGAAACAAGCTTGTGCACCTCCCCAGTATTGGCATTGCCTGATTTTAACAAGGGGTTTGGTTGAGGCTGATGCTTGTTACAAAGGTATGGGTGCAGTCTTAATGCAAGAAGGCAGGCCCATAGCCTATTTCAGTAAGGGTTTTGGCCAAAAACATTGGGGTTGTCTATCTAATGAGAAGGAATACTTGTCAATTATCAATGCCATTGACAAATAGAGGTCTTACTTGTGGGGAAAACACTTCATCATAAGGACTGATCATCAAAGCTTAAAGTTTTTGCTTGAACAGAAGATCACCACAGCCATGCAACAGAAGGGTCTCACCAAGCTGCTAGGATTAAGCTATGAGATCCAGTACAAGAAGGGAGAGAAAATTGTGTGGCAGATGCCCTATCAAGGAAAGAAGGGGATGGGCAGGCTGAATTGAAAGCTATTTCCATGGTCAGGCCAGTGTGGATTGATGAAGTCCTTAAGAGCTATGAGGGAGATGAGTTTGCTGCCACCATGTTGACTGAGCAATTGATATCCCCAGATCCAAAATCAGTTTTCACAGTAAGTGAGGGATTAATAAGGCATAAAGGGAGGATCTACATTGGAAATGCTGGAGAATTGAGAGGGAAATTGTTAGATCAAATGCATAATTCCCCAAGTGGTGGGCACTCTGGACAGCAAGTCACATACCATAGACTTAAGCAATTATTCTATTGGAAGGGAATGAAGAGGGAGGTTATTCAATTGGTTAGGAGTTGTGAAGTTTTGCCAGAAATGTAAAGAGGAGAATGTAGCTTACCTTGGTTTACTACAACCTCTACAAGTTCCTAAACAAGCCTGGCAAGGAATATCAATGAATTTCATTGAGGGGCTGCCAAATCAAAGGGTAATTAAGGATGTTATTATGGTGATAGTGGACAGGTTCACTAAGTATAGCCATTTCTTGGCTCTATCCCATCCTTATACAGCAGAAGGAGTGGTTGATCTGTTCATGGACGAATATATATACAAAGCTACATGGACTTCCTAAGGACATTGTTAGTGATAGAGACAGTTTTTGTGAGCAAATTTTGGAAGGAAATCTCAAACACTTACAAGTTAACTGAGCATGTCCTCTTAATCACCCTCAATCAGATGGGCAACAGAAAGAGTCAACAGGTGTGTTTAGACCTATTTTAGTTGTATGGTCTTTCACAGACCCCAAGCTTGGATGAAGTGGTTGCATTTGGCAAAATTTTGGTACAACACAAACTTTCATACCTCACTGCAGTGTTCCCCATTTAAGGCACTCTATGGGTATGACCCCCCTTCTTGACTTTTAATGTCATTACCAGTGATGAAGGCCCAAGATTGGTTTAAGGAAAGGGTACTATTAATATAGCATTACTCAGGGAAAACCTCTTGAAAGCACAAGCTAAGGATGAAAGAACAGGCTGACAAACACAGAAGTGAGAGACAATTCCAGGTGGGGGATTGGGCATACTTAAAAATCCAGCCCTATAAGCAAACTTCTGTTGCTGTCAGAAGTAATATCAAGCTAACTGCTAGGTTCTATGGCCCATATGAAATGATTGAAAGGGTTGGACCAGTGGCTTACAGGCTTAAACTTCCAGGAGAGACCTCTATACATCCAGTCTTCCATGTTTCCTTATTGAAGAAAAAGGTGGAATCAGGGATTGTACCACAAGTGGAGTTGCCTATTATTGATACTGAGGGGATGATCATGACTCACCCCATAGCTGCATTGGGAAAAAGGATGGTGAAAAAGAACAATGCTGCTGAAGTTGAAATTCTGGTGCAATGGGCAAACTTACCCAAGGAAGCAGCCACCTGGGAAAGTTATCATCACATCACTAAGCAATTCCCCAGTTTTGATCCTTGGGGACAAGGATCAAGTGAAGAAGGAGGGCAATGTCATGTTCCTTAATCTAAAAAGGGGAAATTCAAGCAGAAGTTGAGATGGGAATGAGAAAAGGGCAGAAAACTATAGTATCTAAGATGGAGGAGTGGAATGGATAGTCGGGGACCTAAGCGACGTCGTATGAAGGGAAAGGAAATAAAGTCTCAGCCACTTAATAAAACGGCACCGTTTGATTACAAGCTGTTAGAGCCGCTGGAGGGAATTAGGGAAACGACGCCGTCTCCCAAAGCGGTTGAAAGCAGTTGAAGGAGTTGTTAAACGACACCGTTCCAGGTGATAGCCCGGCAAGGCAACCAGCGAGAATATTGGAGTTTGTTAGAAGCTTTTGGATTCTTTAGCCTAGATTTCTATATGATGTTGTTAGATAGAATTAGGTTTTTTATGCTATGTTTTAGACAATCTGGATTCTGCTCCTTAATCCCTAATTCCTCTTCTTCTCAACCCTAATTTCTTCTTCTCTTTCCCTTTTACCTATTTCTGTTCTTGTTGAATTGTTTGGGTTGTGACATAAGTACTGCGTATTTTTTTATTTTTTATTTGAATTTATTTTGAATTTTAATTATTGATTTTCTCCTATCTATTTTGAATATTATTGTATGGCCATCAGAAATTAGATATTACATTACCTTGAATGCATCAACTGAAAGATAGTTTGATTTGAACAATTGAACATCCAGAATGAAAGGAGCAAAGAAACTAGGATAACGGATAAGAGGATTAGACTTTGAATGCATTTTATATCGTAGTATATCCTTACTTTTGTGTCTATATTCAACTAATCCGGCTGAAATCTAACATAATTAAGAAATTTGATGATGAGGGAATATATTCAGTCACATAAGTATGCATAGTCATTCTTTACACGTATTCGCTTATTCTGCTGTTGACACATAAACACTCTTATTGGATTAACTCATTTTTTTCACAAGTCTCCTTAAACATAATTTGAATGTTATGTGTTCAGGTTCAACAACAACATATATAGACCTACTCCTTGGCAAGATATAGTGACCATCGATGGAACTAATGCCATCATACATCGGTAAAGTCGCCAATACTCATGCAAACTCAAATTCAGGACAATCTCCTCTTGACGAACCCCCATCAGGTAAGGGGGGGGTGGAGATCATTAAATAATTTCAATGTTTTTTGAGTTATAGTGCAGGAAGTTCTGGTGTCCAGGAAGTCCGAGGGATCCCTTAAACAAAAGGAACCAATCGAATTCTTGTCTGAAGGTGCTCAATTGGTTAGTAAATTGCTTGCACTCAAGACAATCGAATTATGCGAGTATTAGTGACTTGTATAGGCATTATGCCTTGGGGCAGAACCACTTGTTATCGATCAACACCCTGTAATAGATTGTTTTAGTGCCATGAATAACTTTAAAAAAAACATTATTTTATTAAACTTTTCCTTTTTGCTGTATATTTTATTTTATATATATATATAGTATATAATTATATAACTGAATATACTATATATAATAGTATAATCAAGTAACGCAGCCAGTAATGTAGACCGTACTACGCTACGACCTACTATATCCGTACCCCGCTCCTAGCGCGATACCGCCTAACTAGATAGGTGAGCCCGTAGTTAGTATCCCAGGCTCATATACCTCGATGATCGTAACTCCATAAGCGGCGCTATAGCGCTATATACCGCTGACTGTACGAGGCTGCCGCTAGCGGGCGTGTAGCACGCACCCGCCCGTGAGCGCCCGTGCCGCGGTACCTATAGTACGGCCCCGCCAATAAAAAAATATAAATATTTAATTTATATTATTTACCTGTATTTAATTAATCTACATATGGGTATGGTATGGCTTAACTAACTAAGCGGCTGATTCCCTCGAGGGCACCCACCCGTCCAAGTGGCCGTCTCGAACACCATGTAAGTCACACAATCACCACTAACCGGCATCCACGGCACCCTATAGTGGGGCAGGTCCGGACAGTCCATAACTTATAAAAAATTCGTTAAACAATCCATCCTCTCACTGGGTTCCCGAGTACACCCTTTACGATGCTTCGGAAAGCGGCAGGACTCTTCACGATCTCGACAAGATCCAAGTCACCTGGTACAGCGCTGACTCGGAAAGGTTTAATGGAGTCTCCTAAAAAGACTTTTTTTTTTGCTGTACTTAAGTGAAGGCGCTTGTCGAGATATTAGCTGTCCACTGCTCACGCCGCGAACGCTCGATGACCGTTCCACAACATCTCAGGTTCTATGGTTTCAAAACAGGTGTTCTACTGTGGAGTATAGATGCACAAGCTGTACTTGCGTTGTCAACAATAATTGCCTAAGGAGACTTCCCTCGGACGAACCGCGTCAAGGCACAACCGCACAAATGTCCCATAGGTCAGCAGACCGCGTGGCCGTCGCTCAAGATCGGTTCTACCGTCGGTCATAACAACCAAGAGGGAATAGCAGCTACCGACGGCTGACGCGCACTTGAATCAACTTCAGTTTCTAGGGCCGGCCCGCTATGTCAACGTAAATTGATGCTGACCGGCACATGTAGCTACGGTCCGTCTGGCTCATACATGAGATTACCTTTGCTGCGCATGGTCATTGCTGCATTTGCCACTATAGAGGGGCTGACTAGCCAGACCTTTGTGCCACAAGTCTTCTCGTTACAGTATTACAGGATGAGTTATGCAGGAGACTTGAATCCATTGCCCGATGACGATGTTCAGCTGACCACAACGTCTCACGTGCCTGCCACCCTCAGGTGCTCGTCGGAAAGCTCATAGAGGTCAACAACGTAGAAGTCGATTTCCTAATGAAATGGACTTTGGACGTCAACGTTGTTGATAAGGATATGCCATCTATGTAATCCGTTGCTCCTTTTGTTAATGTGAATGTCATGAAAAATTACAATATAGTTGCACTAATAATTACACATTTATAATTATGAAGTTCACCGCAATACAAATAATAAAATAAATAAATAAATACATAATAAAAATATTTAAAATACGTTTATTATTATCATGCAATCATCGTACTACAAATGACTATTTACAATTTTAAAACTCTTGTTTATGTCGATTTTTTTTTTTTTTGAAAACTTTATGATTAATATATTAATAAAATAAAATTTAAAAACTAAAATTCAAAGTAATCAAAATGTAAGGGTTGGTTCTATTAAATATAGAATTAGGAAGAACATTATCAATTCTTTAATGATCATATAAATCACATATAACTTACAACAAATTAATGGTGTTTGCAATTCTAAATAATTAATATACTTAGTAAAGAAGGCAATAGTTAACTTTTTAATTAAACAAAGTGAAAAGAAGGCAAAGTAATTCCCTTCTTTTGTGAACACTTTTTCGGTCAACAGCAAGAAGAATAAAAGAAGCTATTGTCATTACCTTCTTTTCAAATAGGATTTTGAAAAGAGGTAATGACAATTGATACTTTACATATTTTAGTCTAGAATTTTTAATCAACACTTTTTTGCCAAGCATGTCAAAAGTACCATTCTTGTTTTATGTCCTCATTCCAGTAAGTACGCCACGACGAGGAGATCGGGAGCTTATTCGACTGTCCGTCCACACTGAAATCGCATATGGTGCACGCAACCCTGCAGTCCCTGTGCGCTGTTCCAGAAATCATAATCATGGGAGAGCTAGATAGATGTATCCTCCCATCCGCGACTAGAACACTACTCTACATGCACCACTTAAGAAGAAATCAATAATCTACTTGATGAGCAAAGGTGTCTGGATTAATGAAGAAAGGGCCCTACTAAAGCATGTCTTCGACTACTTTAGGCAGCTATTTACAGATGATGGAGACAGTTACTTGAGGCAGCGACATCATCAGCTAAAGCAAGATGAACTTCGTCTGGAGGCCTAGGCAGCATATGAACTCCAGGGGATGTGGACAACGAAAGTCTGGCAAGGATATTATCAGTTCTGTTGTGCAAGCTCTAATGATATTATCCACCAAGCTATTCAGTTTCCTCCCAGATATTAAGAAAGC
>VALG01003205.1:0-23129 GCA_009835305.1 Ipomoea purpurea
AGGAATTGACCAATTATGCATATTTAATTAGTTAAAGATTGCATAATTTATATAATTGTATAAAATGCACAAATGGAGTGATGTTAATTAAGAAATTGTCACCTAATAACATCTTTTTTTTTTTCTATTTCTAAATCTGATGATCAGATCTGTCGAATATTACATTATAGTTAAAATGTTTGAGTAATTTGGATTCTTATTTTCTCTCCCTATTGAAAGTGTTTCTCCTAGTATATAGCTAGGATCCTACTCCTAATAGTATATACTATCGTCAAAATGAGTAAACTCTTGTTTTAACATGTGAGTATTACACATTGTGCGCACCTTTGGATTTTACGTGAGTCTTAGGTTTATAATGATTTTAGACCTGGTCATAAAGTATACATCATGTACAAACTGCACAACACATATCGTTAAGAACCTAGGCACTACATATAGTCCTTAAGATCTTCAGTCCAGCCACCCCAACGCAGGAGGCCACTGCCCGGACCGTCACCCCTTATATTATATATAATATTATAATTATATATATGTATATACTCCACCTCAATCACTCACAGTATATATAATACACCCTATTATACCCTTAGTATATGCAAAAGGTCTTAGTAATAAATATAGTGTTAATCTATATGTGATTTTGTCCAGATCTAGGGTCCAGCCTGAGAGGGAGAAAGTTCCACCAAACAGAAAAAGACTTACGGTAAATTACTGGCGCGTATATATCTCGCCTTGTGTAGTCCATGAGTTTAGGTTCTTTTTCTGTTGGGTATGTGATTGGTTCGTCTCGTGCCTGAGTGTATATGTGTTTTTCTTAGTGCTCATTTAATTTTGTCTACATCGAATCGTATGTCAATCTTACATATCATCAGTGCTATTTGAATTTTTCTTCGGGATCTGGACTTTTTGGTCATTCTTTGGTGCAGGTTGTATCCTTCTTGTTGAGTGGATAGACTCTACAACTTAAATGCTAAGTTTCATTAAGCAACCGTCACAGGGGTGCCCTATTGCCATAGATTTAGAATAAGTTGAATAGGTTTGAGACCCTATTACACAAATAGAGGGCCAATACATCCTACATTCATAGGTGTCACCATAAACACTCATGCATGCATCATTGATTGTCTACTAACAAGAATAATGTCATTGAATTACATGGATAATATGGCATCAGTGTATGGAGTAGTTTCTCTTTGACTATATTTTGAGGCGATATGTAGCTGAGGACAGTATTATTTTTATATGTACCACCTTGCAGGCACGGTACAGAACCTCGACGCAATGGTCATTCGTTTTAAATATATTTAAAATGTATTTTTTTAATGGTCACAAACAATTTGCAGCGACGGGTGGGTGGATACTATTAGGCTAATGCTAAGCTACCTCACGATGCTAACTATATATAGGTGGGGCGCGGGTAGATTTTATTATCTTTTCTTGTTTTTATAGGTCATTTCACATCAGGTTATATACTTGATAGAAGAGTGAATCAAATGGATCAGGCACTGTGTTGAGTGCCATTTGATTAAGTGTTGCAAATACAGGATGAGAATTTTCGACAGAAGTAGATAAACCACTCAGGGCTGGCCTAATATGCCACCGATGACCAAACACCGGGGGCCTGCCAACTCCAAAGGCTAAGAAATATGACTTCACCCTAAGAGGTATCACCATTACTGTTATTAAGACGACGCTATTGTCATCCCGCTTGATGTTCATTCCATTCAGGCACAAGTCGTTCACTTCAAAGATAAGTGTTGCAGCCCACCTATGAGTATCTCACACACACTTTAGTTAGTGCATACGAAAAACCCGGAAAGAGACGCCCGTCAAACCACTGTGAATGATGCTAGCTGAACTTGCTATATCGAAACAAATCATGTGTCCATCACATCATCATATTGTCGCGGGCAGGGGAAAGATCTCTTATGAGCCCATGGTATATCCGATTCTTGTATCCGGACTATGCCCAATTCCAATATTGAGCAACTTGTATGCATTCTTACTCAAGAGGCCATTAGTTGAATATAGTTAACTGTTAATAGAGAGTTGGTGATTTCATGCAAACCAAATTAATGATTACATACGACAAAGCCGGCTTCTACATCACAGCTTGTTACCTTCTACAAAACATTTAACGGGTATTCAGAACCTAGAACGCCTCGTACTGAGGCTTTGATCTGTCTTCTCACTCCTCTAATGCACGATCTGACGTGGGGATATCTGTATCATACTGTATCCTCTGTATCTTTAGTTCTCTGGGATGCTAATAATCCTCCTCTTTCCCTGTGCTGGCTTTAGCGTTGGTCAACAGGACTTGTCGAGACAAGACTACTAGGGAACTGTGTGTGGGAGAGAAAGGAAGAAAATCTGAAATACGTCCTATGAACTTGGTTATGGAGACTTAGTGGTTCCCCCCCGCTCTAAAGATTCCCAGGTACACACTAATACTACCCATCATTAGTCATTCTTTTGGTATCCAGCCGAAAGGATGGTGCTTGTTGTAAGGAAGCATATAAACCCCATATCTGACTGACAGCCCCAGGCATTAGCAGGGAAGGGCGAGAAACAGTAGATAGCAAGGAAAGCCATCAGTCCCGAGCATTCCTTCTATTTCTAGTATTGTAGTGGAAAAATCTTTAATGAACAATCGTGCATCCAATGGTGAACCTGGTTGTGCTTATTTAATGTGGTCATAGTGAATATTTGGTTGCATAATCACCAACTCTTGGTAGGTAAGTATCACAAAGGCTATGGCCCCTTCTTTTGGAGTAGAAAATCCCAAACCACCCTTTACACTATCTGAATTGGGCATATTGCCATACTAAGAATCATGATGGGAAGTCCATCTGCACCTCAAAGCCAAATGGATTGGCTCATAATTCTTCCGCTCGACTTGGAAATAACATATAATGAGTGGAAATGAATTTGGTTTCGATATAACCAGAGCGTTTTATGCAGCACCTACGTTAGAGTGGTTTTAGGTATCTTCTCCCGGGTTTTTTCGGTACCTTGCACTTCAACCTAAACCGTCCTTTGGTGTGTCGGAATCACTCAGAGTGGTCAGACGGACACTTAGGTCTTATGAAACGTGACGCTTGTTAGTGCCGGTGAACCTGGAAAGGTTACAGGTCCCAGCAGGTGCCGAGAAAGAAGCGTTGATAACAGCTGAGACTATAATCCTCTTAGGGCGTGACGTTTTTTAGTTCTGTGCTGGTAGCTTTTGGATCTCTGTTTGGAAGTCATGAGGGGCATTATTAGCCAGTCCCGTGAGTGTTTTATCTATGTCCTTGGCCCACGCGAGAACTGAGAGTGTTCTGATGCGTGGTATTGTGCAACACTAATCCCAATGGCCCTCAAAAGTTGCCTGGATGGTTCTTTATGATGGCACTTCATTCTATATCACGTAAATGGCGAGGGACCTGAATGTGAGAAGGCCTAATAAAACAAGAAAACGAATATATCATCTAACCCGTCGCCCCCTATATATTTGTATAGCTCGTGAGTAGCTCTAGCATACAGCGCCTAATAGTATCACCACACCCGTTGCTGGCAAATTTTGTTTGTGGACATAAAAAAATACATTTAAATATAATTAAAAAAATACTTATTTGTGTACTGAATAATACAATTATAAGAAAATATATGTAGTACACTTTTTAAAAAATATTTAATATTACTCATATTAATTTAGATGAATGTACATTATTTTGATAGTAGACAAAAAATGTATTTTATATGTACACATAATGTAATTTTTATTTATGGTCTAAAACTATTCACCTTAAGTTCTAAAGTATGCGGCCATGGTCCAACCTTACATTCTAATAACTTATGCATTTAAGTTTTTAAGTTATACACTCAAAAGAAAAGGAACAATATCCCCAAGAGAATGAAAAATAAATAACCAAATAGAAAATGTAAATATGCACTTGAAGATAAATATACATTCGATGAGAACAAAATATGAACTCAAAGAAAAACAATATACACTCAACGAGAAAATAATACCCCAAAGAAAAGACTAAACTTTACTTTACACTAAATTGTATTATAAGTTACCGGTAATTTTTTTAAAATTTTTCTTCACTGACCTAGATCTGGACAAAATCAATATTTAAGATTTAACACACATTTTTATTACCTAAGCATCTGTTTGCAGTCTGATATATATATATGATACTATATATATAGTATAAATATATATAGTATATATAACATATAATAATATATTATAATTATATATATATATATATAATATGATATAATGATATATATATATATATAATATATATATAATATATATATATAATATATTATATATATATATATAATATATGATGATACTATAATATATATATTAATATATTGTAGAGAAGAGAGAGAGAAGAAGAGAGAGAGAGAGAGAAGAGAGAGAGAGAATGGTGATTGTACAATTGTTATATCCTACACACGGCGCACCATAGCACTGTGCGCCACGCGCCTCCAAAAACGACGTCCGTTTTGGGTCGTGTTGGGAGGCGCGGTAAGGAAGTTGCTGAGATATGTGTATTCGTTCATAACGTTATTGTAATTCTTCACAACGTTATGTGTATGGTCATTACAGTATATGTGGTATTTTTATAATCAATATACATTTTTTAACAATTATGTACATCCGAATCAAGAAAATTGTGTGTAATTAATGTAAGTTGATGTATATGTTAAAAGTTTAGTGTTATTTATTATGGTTAGATTAATGTGTATTAATGACTATTATCTTCTTTAAGAGATATGTATTTTGTTATAACCATTATGGTATTCAGTATAACATTATGTGTATTCATGTATAACATTATGTGTATTCAAGTATAACATTATGTGTATCTTGAACCAGTCGGGTTTTTTTTAAAATAAAAGCCTACTGCCATTCACTGGGCGGGAAATTCAAAAATAATAATAATTAAAACGACGTCAGTTTGCATCTGGGCGCATAGTGCAATGTACTCCGTGTGTAGGGATAATATAAATTGCCTTGATTGTATGGTTGGCCTGTATGGGCCTGTTTTTTGAATTTTTTGGAGGATTGAAGGCTTGAAATTGCATCTTTTAGATGATATTTTTGGAGCTGGAATGGATGTGTTGTCACTCTTGTCTGGCTTCTTATAGTTGTACTTTGAAAGCCATGACCTGTTAATGATACAAAGAAAACTATGTTGTTGAAACTTGAATGGCACGGTTGTAAATTTATTCAAACATGAAAATGACACCCTATGTTTAAACACCCCCAAAAAAAAAAAAAAGACATTACTCAAGAATGTGAATCTCAAGTTACATTACGTACAATGAACTCTTAAGAGGGTAAAAATCCATTGATAAAAGTAAAAAAACAGCCCTTTCAGAGCTTTTAATACAAATGAGTGATATTTTAAGAGGTGTTTGTACAATGAATCAATTATGGGTGACAACTTATTGATCAGAGTAAGATTCGAGTAATTGCATAAAAATTATCTATAATAGATTGTAAATGTGAAGAATTAATAATTCTTGGTTCAACTTGGCGTATAAGCTTAGAGACAATAATGGAGAGGTTTTGTTATACTATGATTGGTGAATGTTGCGAATCTAAGCACTGATACTTCTACAATCAAATTCCATGCTCTAAACTTTTCTAGATATGTATATTTCCCCGTTCACGATGGGACTCGAACCCACAATCTCCCGCTCCGGAGGCGAGCGCCTTATCCATTAGGCCCGCGAACTTGATATTTAATTAATGAACTTGGACTCATAGTAGTCCGTAAAATCACATCGACTTTGGTATGGACAATCTTGGTGTTATGTATCCATGCGCAAAAAAACCTACTTTCCATGTCTGAACTAAACATGTAGAAATAGACTACCACTTTGTTCATGAGAAAGTAGGATCAAATGAGCTCGCTACAAGTGGATTACATATCAACAAATGACAACATTCAGACATCTTCACCAAACCACTCACATATGCTAGATTCGATCTTCTAAGGGACAAGCTCAAAGTTTTCTCTAGAGAGCCTTAAGTTTGGGAAGGGACCAGCTAATTTAAGCGACTCTGTACTTTATCAGCTTTAGGAATTATCTATCACATCATTCAAAATATTCTAGCACAAAAGAAAAATCTAAATAATTTGTCTGGTAAGCCACATTATCAAAAACAAACCTCCCAATACTCACTCCCCCCCTACCCGTTCAACGCTACTCGAAAAATCTAAGAAAATTAATTTAATCCACATACATAAACTAAAATAAACTAAACTAGATAAACATACACACTACACCCACATAAATTCACACTTACTTCATATACTTATCGTAAACTACAACGAATCTGAACACCTCAAAAATAAATTAATGCTTATATCCAAAAATAAACCAAAACATACATGATATAAACCTGATCAAATATATAATCCAATAATCTATAATATTTCGCAGTAAACTAATCATTTACAATAATCAAAAAAATCATCTTAATAGTTAAAAAAAAAACAAGACATAACTTGCTGAATTAAGAAGGGCACTAAAATAGATTATCATTCGAAACCAAAGATATAGTGTTGAAACAATTATGACATAGTAGCAATCGTATGCACCATCCAGCAATGGGTTGCATAACACAAATGGCAACAAATACGACGTCTCTATTAATAAAACAGCGTACATCCTTAAAAACAAACCATCAGATATCGAAACATACTACAACACTCCCCAAATAATCGATCACAACTATAATACACTTCCATAAAATACGAACCACAATCGAACTCAATACATCTCTCTCCAAATAAATTCGAAATGAAACAATACTAAATCTACCAGACTCAACTCCAACCTCAACTCTTACTGAAAACTACAAACAACAATTATCTAATGGAAATAATGAACTAAAAATCTCCATGACCTCTACACACAATAGAACCTAGAAATCCTTCAGACCAGAATCGTCAAAACTCCATGAACTTATAATTCCGAATCGAAAATGCACCCCCCCAACATATAGTGCCTCAGATAAATCGATGAACCCATAAATAAATATCCATAAATCCACCCCTGACCTAAAAAAATTCACATACAACTGAAAAAGAACAAATACAATAATGTTTAGACACAGATTACAAGGAATCGAACCTGCGATTTTTTTTTTTTAAAAAAAAAAATGGGAGGAACGCGCGTTCTTAATAAAAACAAGCGTCGTTTTTTGCATCTGTATGCACCCATGGCAAACGCGTGACGAAATACAGAAAAAAACATTGACACAGCATAACTTATCTCGCATATGTTCATCGTCAAGATAGGGAGATGTGATCAAAAATTCATTCTCAGTAGGGTAGGCACGATATATCTAACAATTTATTGTCTTTTGCTTTAGGACAAGCAAAATCAAATTAAGGTAGTAGGAGCGGGATTGATTTTAAGTGCCATTTTACGCACAACTCTATAATTCCTTTATAACCCCCCCTTTCTTGAACCCCATTTTATTTGTGGAACTTAGGACTTAAAAAACTATGATACGTGATTTGTGACACTAAAATGTTATGTTTAGAGTTTTATTTACACAGGTGCAAAAACATCATATACAGGTGGACCGGAAAATTACAATGAACTTTTTGGAACAAATAACAAACCATACACAATATCACTGGAACCAAGGCGGAATCAATCAAAGAGCAGTTTAGGGACAATGCAATCTTAAGAACAATTCAGTTGGCCAGATCCACCCGTACCCCAATGCACCCCAATGTACCGACCCCCATCCATCAACCCATCCAAGATCTAAAAAAAGAAGCACCACCCAAGGGTCGCGCGTACTGCCATACGCATGAGTAGGGACATCTTCCTCCCTGATCCAGGTTTCACTGACAATGCACCGAATAATGACCACCGGCGTAACGCCCATTCACACTTCGAAGGCGTCCCACTAGATCGCCATCCACTCGCTCCTCACTCCTTCCGGCGCCTCTTTTGTGCCACTCCCTTCAACCCACCGATATTTGACCAGGTTGAGCCCTAGCTTCTCTCTTTCACTTCATTTCATAATTGTAGTGTTAGATTAGGTTATTAAGATTTTAAGGGTTCTTAACATTTTTCAAGCTTGTAATCATGGATTCAGCACTTGGATTCCAAGATTTACCATCCATTTCTTAGTGAAGTTTTCTTCTCCCTTTATCTCTTTATCTTGCAATGTTTATGCTTTACATTTATGTTTTTGTGTCTTATGTTATGAAGCATGAGTAGTTAGTTTATGACTTGAGTTAGGGTTGTATTGTCTATCTTGATGCTTGATTTGTGATTATTGCAAAAGGGGAAGAACTCCAACCTAGATTCATGTGTTTGTGAAGGCTTTGTATTTATATCTTGTTAATGTTTGATGTACATATTCATTAGCTTGTTTTTGGAGGATTCTTGCCTCAACGAGAGTTGGGTGATGAATCCAAAGCACACCTCTTGCATAGACCCGATTTCTTCCTACGAAAATAAGGAAAAATTGGGGTTTTAGATGCTTTGTGTGTTTGATGGACTTGGAATTGATTCACACGAAAGTGGGCAATTCCTTGTTCTAATCCTTGTTTATTAATCATGAGAAGGTTCGTAGACTAGGATACCTACGTGCATTTTCGCTTGATTCCTTGGTTACTTGTTCTCCCTAATCCCTTAGGTTGTTAAAGCATCTAGATGATAATGCTCCTAGCTTAAGTCCTATCTCTTTATTTTGTGTATAGTGTTTAGTCTTATCATTTCCTTAAACTTGTAGTTTGCTTAGCTTCTTGTTGATTTCCTTATGCTAGTGCCTAGTTTATTGTAATTGCATATTGCGTGTCATATCCCACAAATCCCCTGAGGACGACATAAACACACCCATAGACTCACCATCACTCATTTTTGCTACATCACAGGGCGCAATGCATTGTGCACCCTGGTGCACAATATAATTTGTCGTGATCGTACGCAAATTATGCACTGGAAACGTGTTCATCATGAATGGTGAACACAGTTTCAAACGGTGTCGTTTTTACAGGAAAAAAAATTTAGTTAATGTGCTGTTAACGGCGCGCGTTTGTTCAAATTATGAATTTTCTGTTATGAGATTATAAATGTACTGTAAATTAATAATCTCATACCAGAAAATTTATAATCGCATAAAAGAAAAATATTTATTAAAGAGTTAATTATCGAAATGGTCCCTTGACTATAGCGAAATTATCAATTTGGATGGTGTAAGAATGCATGGTGAATTTGTCTTCAGAAACATTATCAATAAATCTTTATTGGATAATGAGGCTTCCAAGGAAAGAACCAAAGAAGGAAATGATGATGATATAGGAACAGAAAGAAGGTACAAATTGAAATTTTTTGCCTCCTTGTTTTTCTATACCCTATGGGTGATGTTCTTAGTTAGAAGTGGTTTCCTAATGCTTTTAATGTTCCTAAAATTTTCTGGGTATTATATTCCCCGTTCACGATGGGACTCGAACCCACAATCTCCCGCCCGGAGGCGAGCGCCTTATCCATTAGGCCACGCGAACTTGATATTTAATTAATGAATTTTGACTCACAGTAGTACATAAAATCACATCGACTTTGGTGTGACAATCTTGGTGTTATGTATCCATGCGCAAAAACCTACTTTTCATGAATGAACTAAACATGTAGAAACAGACTACCACTTTGTTCATGAGAAAGTAGCATCAAAATGAGCTCGCTACAAGTGGATTACATCTCAACAAATGACCAACATTCAGACATCTTTATCAAACCACTCCTATTGCTAAATTCGATCTTCTAAAGAACAAGCTCAATGTTTTCTCTAGAGAGCCTTAAGTTTGAGGGCACGTATTTAGGACTCTGTACTTTATCAACTTTAGAATTTCTATTGTAGCTCTACTTTTACCTGTCATGCTCTAATTAGAATTATTTATTGTATATCTATAAACATATACCATATACTTTTATATACTTTGGTAAACACGATTGATCAATATATGTATATCATAATACAAGATATAACTAAATATATTATACATGATTATACCTAATATTATTTGTATCTATTTAAATAATTGTAATATCTAAAAAAACTAATTAAAAATATGACAAGAAGATTTCTCTGGTCATAGACTTTGGCCGGCAATTATTATTATTTTTTTATTTTATTTTATTGTTGTCGTTGTTGTTGTTAATAAAAAAGAGATAGAGAAAAGATTGATTTTTTTTTAATTATCTATGATAACTAAATATAAAGAATAGAGAAATGAACAAAAATGAGAAATACAATGTATATATTCACATCAAAACAACCCCAAAAAAAAAAAGCCTATAATTTCTCCAATAAAAAATCTATCTCTCTTATTATATAGATCAATTGTGTATGTGAAATCATGCATCCTGAATCTCTATGTTTCCCATGCTTGTCTGATCTTCCTGTCCCAAAAAATCAAAAAAAAAAAAGAAAAAAAGAAAAGTCAGACAGATCAGAATCAACTTCCCCAGCCCTACTTCTAATATAAACAGATCTGAAAGCAACAATTTTTAAAGATTCCAATCATACTCAGAGCCAGCCGGCCTGCCAAACAAGGCAAGAACAACAGCCTGTGTTTACATGCAACATTAATTCTATATTTCAAAACAAGAATTCGATATCATTAACTCTTCAATCTCCAGATGAGCCTTACAAATATAATGTGAACATGAATAATAATGTGTTTTCATGGGCCACCCAGGAAGAAGAGTACAGTTGTTATCTGATTCCTCTGCCTGTCAATCTTATCCTCTTTATGCCAACAAAAACATTATGGGCTCCAACAATTTTATGTCATCAAGGCGGCTGCCTGCCTGGTTGGCTTGTTAGCTTAAGCAACACATTTATGATTCAGCTAAAATGTTCTCATTCAACATAATCACCTCCACTTTCAACGGCTGACGAGAAAAGGCAGGCAAAAGTAGGCAAAACTGGGTGGTTTTTCTACAGTCTAATCGAGATTTCAAAGGCGTGCAGTATGAACGAGGCGAAGGGTTTTGCAGTTTGATTGATAGGGATGGCTAGCTTCTTGAATCTTGAATTGAAGCAAGTTGTAAAAGGAGAAATCATATACTAACTGCAGAAGAAAGCAAGTTGGGAATGAATAATGAAAAGTTGACAAAAAAAAGGTGGAAATTGATTAGGCTTTGAAGATGAAAAGAGAGAGTGAAAGTGACACCTCCACCTCAGAATGATGCAACACATTTTATATTTTCATAGGGGAAAAGGACACAAGATGTAGTCATCTGATGAATTTTCACAAATAAAAATCGAATTTGATTGTGGCATCTTGCAGATATATAGAAGCCAATATAGACTTTTGTCATTTGAAGGTGATTGAAAAGTTTACTGAAAAATGAGATTCATATGCCTGATTGGTAGTGGAGGTCAGCAGAGATGGAGACCCATCACCACATCTTCAAAAAATAACAATTATTCAATGGAAGCAAGGAAGGAATCCAAGAAATGGTGAAATTTATACACCAACCAATTTTAATACTCAAATGCAAAAGAAAAGGCAAAAAATGGACTAAGATTGATAGAAAAATGAGATTTCACCTTTAATCAATCAATTTCTAGCAAAAAAAGAATTAGGAGCTGCAATCAATACTTCTTCTCTACAATTTGTTGTGTTTTCAGGCTATCAGACATGTATCAAGTATAGTATAAAAACCAGAAGAAAACCAGGACTAGACAATACCTGCAGAAGATCGAACAAACAAAGCACGAGCCTTAGCCAAATAAGCGAACGAGGAACACAAAAAATGGATGAAATTAACCAGATAGCAGAAGCCAAATACTTACACTACCACTTGAAGCAGAATAATCCATTTGTGGAATGTAACCTTGTAATCCCACGTTATAAACCGGGTTCCCATTAGGATAGTAGAGCCCGTAGTTCCTCTCAGAAGTCGGACCAGGCTTTAAATTCTCGTTGAAGAGAGCAAAAAACGAACACGTCAACTGGCACCGAGGGCTTTGCTGGAGTACCTTCGCCTGTGCAATACGTTGCAGCAAATTACCATTATACTGTGCAGCATTCTCCAATGTCGCTCCCACCTCGTTCGAGTCCCCTTTCGAAGGCCACCCCGTCTCAGAAACTTTCACTTCTATATCCGTATGCCCCATTGCCTTGATTGCAGAGTAGACAGCTCAATTTGTGCATAAAACATGTTGTCGTATTTCAAGTTGGTGTGGGATCAGTGTCCCGGGATTAGGCTGGAAAGAACATACTCCAAGGACACCTGCCCCGGGTTATCTTTGTAGGCGAAAAACGGATAAGCATTTATGAGGAATGGGGTCTTAGTCTGACATGAAAGTTAAGAATAGCATGGATATACTCTCCAAGATCCTCCCTTAAACGAACCCAACGAAGGTGGGAACGAATTAGCCACGATCGAGTAAGCATGAGCCGTCGTGACAGTAATATCACCACTTAGCCCCAAATTCACAAGAGCCGAGTGAACAGACTGCATTGCAGGAAAAGGTAAGACTTCATCTGGGAATCATTCCCAGTTAAGACCTCATTCCCCACAGTGATGCAACTGATCTTCGTTAGCCCGTAGTACGGTTGAACGTGGCTGTTGAACCAAGCCTGAGCCTGCATTGGATCACTCATCTTCTCCAGGTACTCGTTCCGAGACCAATCACAAACTCAACCTCTGAATTCGAAAACGCGCTTAGCACATTCGGGTCTGCATCGTACAGTTTCACTCTCCTAATGTTGAGAGATCTTAGGAGCATCGCAACCCGGAATGTGAAGGCAGATTGTTGGCAATTTTGGCCATAGTTTATCCCAACTCCAATGCTTTGGCTATCAGTGAATAAATCTAAGTGCATAATGGTAATGAATCAGAAGCTTAGAAGCAAAAATCACAGAATAAGTGTTAACAGATCCAAGAATCAAGAAAGCAACTTCAATTCTACAAGGGAAATCATTTAAAAAACTGCAATATTGAATTAAAGGTAATTATTTGGAATCAAAAATTAGACAGAAGGGGAAAAAAACTGCAGAATCAACATCAGAACATCAATCTCATATTCAGTAGCAAGCAGAACCACTTATACTCCATATATATATATACCAAGATTCATATTCCCCTGAATCAAGAATCAACAATCCACCACATCTGGTGAAAACTACATCTCAAGAAGAAACAATTACCAAAAACTGAATCTTCTTCCATTCCTAAATAAAAGAAAAGATTGAATCTTTATGCCCATTTCCAGAAACCCAATACCCAGAAAGGACACAGAACCGATGGAAATCAACCCAATTGAGAAAGAAAAGAAAAAAAAAAACACTTGCCCAGGAAAAAGAAAGAAGCTTAGCAAGCGTTTCAACCGTTGAAATTACAAAGCTAGCTGTGCTGCTGTGTATATGGAACGTAGAGATACAGAAAAAAAAAAATGCAAGAAAGGAGAAGTAAATGACCTGTTAGAATGGAGAGCAGAAGTAGAGCCCCGGAGAGGGTGGCCATTGCCATTGACAGCTTAGCGAACTCTCAGCCACAGCGATTCTTTAATAATGGGTATATATATATATAAGACAGGCACATCTTCTTGTATTAAAAATAATCTGCAGTTCTGGTGCACAGAATTTAATGCATATACTTTACTGTGGTAAAACCTGGAAAAGTTGTTGAAGCTGTAGCTGTATAGTCACGGTTTTTGTTATAGGCTAGACTCCACTGGTTCGATTACACGTGATGCCTTCCTGTATTGGATCTTGTAACTCACTCATCTTACTCGGTTTTACCGACATCACGTTACTCTTTTCCCCATATTCCTAAATTCTTTCTATCCATCTCGAAATTCTCCAACGCGTATTTTCAATCTGTGTTTTTGCTTCCCAAAAGTTGAATCTCCAACTCTAAAGATCTCACACCTTCATTTGTTGAACATTTTGGAGGATATAAATTACAGATTACAGTAACTTAATAGCTCAGCAGTTAGAGCCAAAATACCAGGATGCAACTGTCCACTTTAGACCTAATCTTCACACAATACTGTCTACTAAACTACTGAGCAAAGTCCGTGCGAGTTCAACAGGATTGTAAAAATCCCCTAGCGCCTAACTCCCGCTCATCCAATTTTTTTTCCTATCGAGTTAACCGACAGAGTCGACCTTGCTAATTTATATTATCCTATATATTATATATATATATATATATATATATATAATTATTATATATACTATATTATATGGCGTATTAGGTGCGCGGGTTCAGCAGTGTCTTACGGTGGGTTATTTCTTACGGTGCGGGCAACCAATTAGTTCATCAAAAATATTGCACCATCAACGTTAGGAAATACACCACACAAACAGAGTAAACAAAGCCCTGCATCACCAAACACACACCATTAAGTGAGAGTAAAAACACCATACACTGTTCGGAAATACACCATTGGGAGTGGTGGTGTATTTTTTCGAGTCTGTGGTGTATTTTGTGATGTTTTATTACATTTCATTGGGGTGTGTTTTTATTACACTGTTGGTGCATATTGTTAACTATATGGTGTATTCTGGAATTTGACCGCACCGCCGCGGTAAGACCCCGCCGCATATGAGCGCTATTCTATATATATATATATATATATATATATATTATATATATATATGTAAAGTAAGAAGTAAAACTTGAAAATCACTTAATATTTTTCATTTTAGAATCCAACACTTTCTCCTTCAAGTCTATAACAATTTTTTGTGGTTTGTAAATATCGAAGTTAGTTTAGCTTGCTCAGAAACTAAATTAGTATAACTCGTTACTGCAGCGGGTAGACTAGACTTTGTATTTTTATTCATAATTTATCACTTAAAAATCAATTGAGCTACATGTGTGAACGGGTTCAGTCTACCTCTCACAACTATCTTTAATGATACAAATAACAAATAAATAAAATCCAAATGTTATCTTGTAGATTTTTTATTTTTACTTGCTTTGTCGGAAAAAAAATGTTAAGTGATAATAGATATTTTTTTTTTTGAAATAAAGTGATAATAGATATTTTTGTTTTGAAAACAGTGATAATAGATATTTTTTGTTTGAAAACAGTGATAATAGATATTTAAATTATATAAAATTAAAATTTAACTGAATCTTTGACCTTCCGTCTTGGGAAGGGGATGTGTATCTTTTTTCTAGATTGGTCAAATTTCCTAACGGGGTCTTTTAAAAAAAAAAATTCAAACGACAAATTTTTAATTATCATGATCTAGAAAGAAAAATACTTAGGCCATTTTAAACTCTTAACTTATTTTCTCTCACATATTTTGAAAATTTTTAATTTTGGTCATATGACTATAGGGGTCTTGTTAATTTCAGTCACTGACTTTTAAAAGTATCAATTTAGTTCTTTAATTATGCAATTTTTGTCAATTTTGGTCACTCCCGGTCAAATTGCTGGCCAAATTTCGCCGGAAAATTTTAATTGTTAAAATAATGAGGGTATTCTGGTCATTTCACGTCTTTTTTCTTCTTCCCAGGCGAGTCTATTCCTTCCTCTCCCGTTTCTAGCGAATGCAATGAACTAAGACGATGCGGAAAGGAGGCTTGATGATTATTAAAGATAGGGTGTACATGAAAAAAGAACGCCGAAAACGGAGAGAAGAAGAAAAGAGGCTTGAAATGACCAAAATACCCTCGTTATTTTAACTATTGAAATTTTTTGGCAAAATTTGGCTGGCCATTTGGCGGAATGACCAAAATTGACAAAAATTACATAGTTAAGGTACTAAATTGACACTTTTGAAAGTCAGTGGTTGAAATTAACAAGACCCCTATAGTCATATGACCAAAATTGAAATTTTATCCACATACTTTTGATGTAGACATTTTTCTGTAGACCCAACATAATGAAAATAATCAATCCTGATTTGTCACATCAGATAATAGAAATGAAGAAGTAAAATTTAGAAGTTTATGTAGTAGAACTCGTCTAGAAAAATGCAAAGGTACAAGGATGTTGTGTACATGTATATACCCTCAATGGCCCGTTTGGTTCACGGAATAGCCGGGAATGGCATAGCATTCCCAGTAATAGACCTATTCCGTTGTTTGGTAACCATTTCTATTACCAGGAATAATATTTCTGGTAATAGCCTATTACCTCAAATAAGGTAATAGCTATTACTAGGCCCCCTAGTATTAGCCTATTACTGAACGCTCAGGAATAGATTTTATAATCTATTTCTTTTTTTACCCTTTTCTTTAACCTAATTTTTGTTCATATACATAAATTTATCATATTTCACCATCGTCGTTGCCACCACCATCACCAATAATAAACTCCGCCGCTAAAATTAGCAAAAGTAACAAATTATCTTTGTATATGTATGTATTTACGTGTTAAACATGACCCGCTATAATTGGATTCAATTTCTTTTCCTTCTTTCCCGTGAACTGCTATCTTATTTTAAAAACTTGAATTAATTAATATGTTTTTTTTTTTTTTAAATATTAGGTAGGTGTAAAAAAATTGGAATTTGTGACAATTATATTAAGCATAATTATTTGTTGATATTATAAAATTGTTTCAACATTTTTTATGTATAACATTGGACCAGATTATAACACATCAGGTCGTTTCACACTTTCACCCATGGAGTGGATGGAATAACACATATTTCTTGCGCGTCCAATGATTCTTTATGTTTTAAAGTAGGTAAATTGATAATATCAAGTAAAGTGTTGTCTGGTTAGTAAAATAGTTATCCTCGTTATAAGGATGATAAACAAAATAACAAATATCAGAAGAGTTACTTTCATATAGAGTCAGATAGCAATACAATTTTAAATTACTTAAAATATAATAACTATTAAATATCATAAACTGTTATGTTACGGGTATTTTTTTAAAAAAATAGAATAAAATAAAGAAAAACATATTGTTTTGTGTTATCCAACCAACAATAGTCCCATATGAAAGTAAGATTCATTATTATTCAACTTCACATTCATTTTTCCTGAACAGTAAACCTTGATACTAAAGCAATACTTAGCTTCTCACTACAAAACATATCCATTTTCAAATAATCAGTCTATAAATTTCAGGTACTCATTGGTGAGGGGCCTGCCTTATATTTTGTCACAATTAAACATTTCAATTTGTACATTACATTATTGCATCAAGAAAATTTGATAACTTCGGAGTGTGGTTGAATAAAAGAGACTCATTCATTCTTAACCAAAAGTCAATGGTTCGATCATTGGTTTTAAGTATGGGGTAGTTTTAAATCTTCAGGCCAGCTGTTTCAACATTAAAATTGAGGTTGTTTCCTGACCAAGAAAAAAAAAATAGATCTTATTAAACTAGTTAGGCTGGTTTTTGTATCATTAAAAACCTTAATAATTGAAAACAAACTATATAATCAATCATTAAAACTTGATTAAGGCCTGTAAGCATAATCTAATAAGCAAGCAAGAATGATTGCAAGAGTCAAAAATATCAATTAGATATAGGTATATGATTGCATGGGGGGCCTCTAGCAATAGACATTGATGATGGAGTACGTACCCTTCAGAATGCTATTTGAAATATCAAAAATATTCTCAAATATTTTTAATATAATGTGAACATTTCATTTCTTGTATAAGGTTTGCACCATATTATCCCATGAAGTGGGGATGAAATTAAATGACATAGATTTCTTCCACATTCAAGTATTCTTTAAATTTTAAATGTCCCGAAAGAGCTGGTTGAGTGGATGGAGTATGACACTAATATTAAAAAATTATGAGTTTAATTCTTATTAACACCCTCTTATTTGAGGTCTTCCTAGTTTAATTTACCTCTCCTATATTGTGTGTGATTTGTGAACTATTACACAGGAACGAAATTTACCTAGTGTACACTATCGGGTAGTGGCGGTCAATAATAAAGAATCCTCACGATGAGACGAACTTATAATCTTATAGTTTTCAAGTCAATTGTCTGATCAACTTAGCTCAAATCAAAATCATTTAATGTTAAATGATTGGTTGAAGAGAGATTTAAAATATGATTTTAATAGTCAAAGATCATATTACTTAAATGGAAAGTTATAAAGTTAACATAGAAATGTTGTTGGACCAAAAATATTTTTTGTTTATAAACAAGTAAAATCGTGTGGATGTGGCTTTTAGAGGTGGAATTTCATTTGCCTTTTTACTTTTTTATTTATTTATTTATTTATTTATTTATTTATTTTTATAATTATATAATTGGGAGGCAGCCTACCCAAGTACCCAGCATGGGGCGTGTAATGAGTATTGATAAATAATTAAATTGTTTTTATCAATGTCAAAATACTTGGTCCAACCTAAGACTCAAGTTTGGTATTCATAAATAGATAATTAAGAAATAGTTATTGTATTATATAAGTTAAAATGTGTTACGTATTAAAAATTGAAAATAATACTTAGTATACCTTGTTTAATTAATCTTCTAATATATATATAATATAAAATTACTCACATTTGTTTTGAAATATTAATTTATTTATTTTTTACATTTAATTCATGAGTATCACATTTCTGTCACATTAGATCATTCCAATAACTTTTAGCTAGAGTCACTCACATAACAGTCATGCAAGCTATTTTTTTTATTACAAAGGAAGGGGGATACCCACATACAGGGACGGAGTCAGAGGGGGGATACCCACATACAGGGACGGAGTCAGAGGGGGGACACCTGCCCCCCCCCCCTCACCCCACCCCTACTCTATATATAGCTTTGTATATAATATGTATATATAGTACATTATTAGTGTAAGTATTATAAAACAGATTTTATAAACAAAAGCTTTGGTAGACAAGGTGATAGGACTTACATTTGGGTTTCAAAATGGCTGGGTTTGATTCCTTGCATTGACACTGTCTCAATCTTCTTCACATCTTTGTTCAACACAATTAAATTTTGACATGATATATATAACTTTCTTTTATATTAATAATGTGATGTCTTTCTTTTTATATTAATATAATGAGATGTATATATAACTTTCTTTATATTAATAATGGAATGTGTAATTTATAATGTGTTTTATATTCGAATTGTTTTATCAAATTAATTATGTTTTATATTTTGTTATAAATATTTTTATAAAGTTTTAATATGTTTTATTTTTCGCTATATCCAACAATATTTATTGTTATACTTCTTAAAGTGTTTTTTTTTTAATTCTCTTTTATTTTAATTTTTTGGCCTCACTAAAAAAATTTCCTGAATCTACCACTGACCATCCCTACTTCTTTGCCCCCTCAACATAATTTCTGGCTGCGTCCCTGTCCACATATACTATTTACGCCTACATCGGGACTATCATATATGCAAGTTATTTGAATAGATAATTTTGTAACTTGAATTAGAACAATATTTAAATCATATAATTTAATATAGTAGCCTTGAGATTGATGCCTATGAAGATCTTACAAAATTGGTTAAAAATTGATCAAAAGAATTAAATATTACAAGAATTTGATAGTTATGAATTAATGTGGAAAAAAAAAATGAGTTTTAGGAGACAGAAGAATGATTTTTATATAATAAATGGCTGTAATAAAAGAAGAGAAAAAGGAAAAAAGAAAAAGAAAAAAAGTCTTGGATAGTAGGCTGCCTGGAGTGCCTGCTGTTACGCGCAGCCGGAATCCCAAGGAGGAGCACGTGGTCATCACTGGCCGCCATGCGATCGACCTCGAAACTCTCGCAGCCGACATCCACGTAAGGTCGGTGCACATGTCGCAGATTTTTAAAAAATAATGGAGTAATAATAATACACGCAACACATTTTTATACATAAAAGAAAATCAAAATAATAGATGTAGTGCGTCAAGCCAACATATAATCAAATTTTATTTCGATTTCCCAATTTAAGCAATAAATATATAAGCTACTCCATTCGTCTCATTTTATGTGTTTGATTCAGTTAATGAGATTTGATCAAATTTATTTTTAATTTAATTTTTTTATAATATTAAGTTTAGTGTTATTATACGAAATTTATATATTTAGAAATTACAATAAAAGTATTATTAAACACAAATTAAATTAAAAAAAAAAAGTAAAAAATACTAAAAAAATTAAACAAAGAAGAAAGATTAGTTTGACCAATGAATAATAAATATGACAGATAAAATGAGACACAATGAGTAATTCACATCCATTAATACAAAATTAAAAAGTGGTACTTGTAAAGTTGTAAATTGTAATATGTTTTCTTAAATTTCACTTAATCAATGAAAACTTGATTCAAATTTAATTATCTTTGACATCTCAATAAGTTTGGTTTGATTATTTTTGGAAGTAATTGTGTACATAAATGAAGTTTGGTTGAGAATTTTTGTATCTTACTATCAATTGATACACCCGAAAGGACTCTGTTACAATGTTGTATCTGTTCATAATTATTTTCTCAACCTACTAAAAGAGTCAATATCACCTCCATTAAGACTCGAACCCACAACCTCCTATATAGAAAAGCAACTTAGTGCCACTAGACTATATAGACTAGAGATCAAATGCAAAGGAGGTCCTCAATAACAAACTGATTTTAAAGGGCGTGTGTGTAACACACAACTTAAATTTTCTTCTTTACTGGTTGGAATTATTTTCTAAAAGTTTAAATCCCATTATTTTATTTTACATTTTTACTTATCCTACAACTATAAGAATTTCATGTAATTTAAATGGCCCCAATGCAAAGATAGGTTTAGATTCCATGTACATCGATGAGATGTTTGGATCACATGGGAGATGAATATTAACACTTGAAAATGCTTACCACCCTAAAATCAGGCAAGAAAATTCACGTGTAAAAGGTTTAAAATGCCAAGAAGAAAATACGCCATTGATTAATTCCATTTATTCTCTATTATGTCAACGTGAGTGATTTCATCTTTTTGGTTAATTTGATCCTTTATTTGTGCCACAAACAATGTTGAATTTTTATCCGCAATGAACAGCTCAGTTAGTCATAGGAGTAAAGTTTGAAAAGATGACATTTCAAAGTGAGGGGCTCATTGTGTGTAGTAAGCAAATGTCTAGTCTCTGTGGTTCAGTTAATACTCTCAGATGCTTTGTCGGTCCAGGGTGTGGTGGCCTTTGGAATTTGTGATTTAATTTTTTTTGGAAAGAAAAAAGTTGAATTTTTCTCTGATTAGTTTAACAAGTTTTGTCATACATATACCTAATGTGATGGGAATAGGATTAATAATAGAGTCGGCACAAAGACTTTTAAGTTGGTTAATAATAGAGTTAACATGAAGATGTATAACCTAAAGAGATTAGTTAATTAAGATTTCGTTCAAATTTTTATTTTTGAACTAATTTTTATGTTGAGGCTAGAATCTTTTAGGTATTACTTTACCCCTAGTAGGCTTGCATCATACTATAATATAAATAGTGTCAATTGCATTTCAAAGAAACAAAATAGAGTTGTTGATAAGCTTCCCAATGTTTCATACTCTTTCCATCATTTGCTTTTTGAAGATGTTTGTTTTAGGTGTTGCAAGTGCAAGAGTGGTTGCTATTTAATTTTTTTGTTTAGGTTTCCCATTTCCCCCCTCGTTTATATCTATAGGATTCCGTTCAGGTGAGAACAGATTATTCAGGAAGTGAACTAAGAACCACGCACAGTCGTTCACGTGCCCAATGGATCAGAATATGATTTAAAAAAAATGTAATGACATTTCCGTAAATAATTGAACATTGAAGTGCAAACAAATTGTGTAAAATGTGCAAGTAATAGTTTCATATAGTGCACCTAAGTGCAAGTAAAATATATTAAAAGTGCAACAAACTATGTACACTGAACATCAATATTAAGTGTACCTAATGTTATCATTAGTTGTACCAATGTGAAAGACGTAATCATTAGGTGCACCAATGTTAACAAGATAAATTACTTGGACTATTTAGTATTTAGTGAAAATGGTTACAACTTTTAATGATTTTACTTACACCTTTTTACTTGCAAACTTGCACTAGTTACTTGCATCAAAGTTTGAGTTATTTGTGAAAATGTCACCTCATCGTTTTTTAAATTACATTAATTCGTTAAATCTGGACACAGACAACTACGATTGATTCTTAGTTATTTCTTGGACACCCGTTTTCACTTGAGCGCGCATTATAATATATATATTATATATAATATAATATATATATATAAAATATATATATATATATATATATATATATATATATATAAATAAATAAATAATTAATTAATTAATTAATTAATTAATGTGTCAGTTGCATAACAAAATAATATTATTCTCACTTGAAAAGTGATATGAAAAAATTACAATTTGTAGGTATAATGTAATTAAAGAATATGTGCATGTATAGCGAAAAATCCACTTGTTAAGATAATCATGCAAATGTTATTCTATGGACACTTAAAGATGTTTGGAATAACGGTAACCGTAGTGATATATTTTCTCAACCAATGATATATATATAAATATATATATATATATATATATATAAATATAAATATATATATATATAAAAAAAAAAAAAATATATATATATAATATATATATGTGAAATATAGATTCAAAAATTGTGTATACTGTTGAATATAATTGTGAATATTAGATTTGCAATTGTGAATATTGATTTTGTATTTTTGTTTATTGAGATCTAAATGGTGAATATAAGGTTCTAAAATTATGAAATATAGAATTCTGTAATTGTGAATATTGAGTTCTGTAATTTTTGTATATTGAGAATCTAAAATTGTGAGTATACGAGTTCTTGAATTGAAAATATAGAGTTCAAAAATTTGTGAATATAGAAGAAGAATTCTAAAGACACACATTCAAGGTTAATGACAAGGAAGGAAGCATTTTTATTTTATTCTTTTTTTATAAAAAATTCTAATAACGACGCTGTTTTGGATTCCGGATCCACCTTGCAAGGTGACCTGGGTCCATAGGATAATTTGCCATAATCATGAGCATTTTCACGAAAAAAAATATTTTCACAAACCAAGGTAATCCTCGTTTTTTATTATTTAAACACGAATTAAATTGTTAATCCATAATACATCTGGCCCTTTTTTTTTTTTTTTTGTTTTTTTTTGAATTGGACTATAAAAACCATA
>VALG01003213.1:0-12301 GCA_009835305.1 Ipomoea purpurea
ATGTATATATGCTGAAATTTAAACTTGAAACCTTTTATTTAGACAAGTGATTTAAATATTAACTCAACTATATATAATTTATTATTTTATACAGTCGTTATATCGTGACCGCGGTGCATAATCGATTATACATCGTGCATCAAAACGGTGCCGTTTCTTTAAGTAAAGAAACGACGCGCTGTTAATGTTAACGGAGTGACACTACAGTGTATCTAAACCGACACTGCCTCACGTATTATTTTATATTATCAAATGAAACTGCAGTTATATCAAAATGATACTGTAGTTGTGGTGAAATGAAACTTCAGTATATATATAATGAAACTGAATAACATTTCACATATTTGAGTGATATTGTACAATGAAGCTGTAATATAATTATATCGAAATGATCATGTAGTTGTGTTTTAATGAAACTATAGTGTATAAAAATAAAATTAAATAACATTTGAAACTGTAGTTATATCGAAATGAAACTGTAGTTGTGTTGAACTGAAACTGCAGTGTATACAAAATGAAAGTGAAAAAAATAGTTATTTTTTTGCGGAATGGCGCGAAACGAATTCCGTTTCTTTTCATTAAATAAAATGTCATTTTAATGTCCGGCTGCATAATCGATTATGCACCGTGATGCACGATATAATTGCCAATTCTATACGAAAATACTTAGGAGTTAAATAATTAAGCAATTGCAAGCTGCAACAGGTAGTTTGTTAAACAACAATATTGTCGCTGACTCACATGTGATGAGAGTACGTTTTCCTGTTATAAGACATGTAACCTCTTTTATATATATATATATATATATATATATATATATATATATAAATAATGCAGGTTGCCTAGGAGAGAAATCAAAACCATTTCATAGCCGTTCACGTGTCTAGATTTAACGGATCAGACACGGTAATTCTTTATATATAATATATTATATATAATATATATATATATATATATATATATATATATATAAAACGCAGTAGCATTTTTGTAAATAATTAAAAATCGAAGTGCAAATAAATTGTGTTAAAAGTGCAAGTATCAGCTTCATATTGCACCTAAGTGCAAGTAAATTGTATTGCAAATGCAAGTAAAATGTACACTGAGTATCAATATTAAGTGCACCGATATGAAAAACTTTATCATTAAGTGAACAAATGTTAACAAGGTAAATTCCTTGCACTTTCTTAGTAAAAATAGTTGAACTTGTAAGTGATTTTACTTGCACTATTTACTTGCAAACTTGCACTAGTTATTTGCACCAAAGTTCAAGTTATTTACGAAAATGTCACCATGTCGTTTTTTAAAAATTACATTGATTCATTGATTTGGACACGTGGACGGCTAAAGTGGTTCTGATTTCTCTCATGGGCAACCGTTTCACTTGAGCGCGCCCATATATATATATATATATTATATATATATATATATATATATATATATATATATATATATATATATATATATATATATATTAGTTTTCATGTGAATTGCGTGAATGAGATAATGTTCAATGTTAATTTTTAATAAGTACTTCAAAGTATATCATTGTAAGATTATATAGGAGATGTTCATGAATATGTAATTGAATGTTGAATTTATTTATTTAAATTGGTAATTCAAATTATATGAATGTAAATAATAATATAAGGAAGATTGATTATAATTATCATTAAAATAAATGTTTGCAACTTTATAAAAAATGCTTATATAAATAATACTTAGTGTAAAAATAATAATCTAAATAGATACTGGTCAAATAATTAAAGTAGATTTATATTATTATTACAAACGTAGAGCCATCAGTAATTCTGGTAATAGATATGAGTAAAAACCTCTCTTTTTAAAAGGAAAAACTAAGAAGAAATTATTACAATGAAGGGGAGCTGCTGCCAACTTTATGTGGCTTTTTATGGAGCAATTAAAGAGAGGGTGAACTACTTCCCAGATGCCATGCATGCCAGAAGTTCTGTGCTTCTTCTGAGGCCAGGCCCCTTCCCCTTCTGCTTTGCCTCATCAATCCCCTCTATATATATATATAATATATATATATATATATATATACATCACTGTACCACTACACCACATCACTGCTCTACTGCACCACTCCCCACTTTTTAGATCTAAGTCGTCCCATCTCAGATTTTAGCGATGCATAGGAGTTTACAGGTTCACACTCAAATATTGGTTCTCACCTAAATCAGACCATATATATATAATATATATATATATATATATATATAGGTGCGGGAATGGTTTCCCGTGCGATGTATAGTTGGACGCACCTTAAGCATTAAAAGGCGCACTTAAGTACACAAATCACCATGCACATTAAGTACAAATCTCAGGCTATATAACATAAGACTCAGAAACATTAAGTACAAAACTTACGCATATTAACATTAACACCACTCACGCACATTAAATACAAAACTCAAGCACATTGAACACAAGACTCACGCATTAAGTACAAAACTCACGGACATTAATTAATCACATTTCCAATTCGCGTGCACTGTGAATTTACAACTTTGCACTTTGAACATCTTTTCACTTGATATATATTAGGATAACACTGTGTGACACTGTCGCCAAATTATATTATGGACTGCGGTCTACAATGTATTATGGTCCAGGCATTAAAACGGTGTCATTTATTTTAATTAAAAAAAGGCACATATTTCGTACCATGATACCGTTCGCAAAAAAAAAAAAAAAAAGTAACTTTGATTGTATAACATATTCGCTTTCATTTTGTATACACTACAGTTTAATTTCACACAATTATAGTTTCATTTCGATATAACTACAGTTTCATTTGATATTATACACTCAAATATGTGAAAATGTTATTTTGTTTCATTTTATATACAATATAGGTTCATTAAAAACACAACTACATTATCATTTCGATATAACTACAGTTTCATTGCACAATATACACTCAAATATGTGAAATGTTATTCAGTTTCATTTTATATACACTGCAGTTTTATTTCAACACAACTACAATATCATTTTGATATAACTATAAGTTCCCTAGACAATATACACTCAAATATGTGAAATTGTTATTCAGTTTCATTTTGGTATAACACGTAGTTTCATTTCAACACTACAGTTTCATTCAATTCAATTGCAATTTCATTTGATATATAAAATAATTACGTGAGACAATGTCAGTTTAGATACACTGTAGTTTTAGTTGGTAATTAACACAACCAGAAAATGTGTGATCCGTTAAGCTATAACGGCTGCCGTTTCTTTACTTAAAGTAACGACGCCGTATTAGAACTGTGGCCCACAGTATAATTCTGAGACCGTCACAGAGGGTGTCAATCCATAGACTGGTCGGATCTTTGGATAATCGGGTCAATATACTTTGACTCATTATCCAAGATACTACGGTCTCCAAAGGATTGAGACTCATGAGGCGGTCAAATCACACAATTGTTGCCTATATATTTTGTTTTTAATTTCTATAATATGTGATAAATAACCAGATAAAATTATATATGTCTAAAAGTTTGTGATTGTTCAAGATAGTATTGAACTATACAATAAAAAAAAAGTAATATATACATGACTCAATTTCAATACTATTACATCCATAACCAATTATCAAGATCGTGTGGTCCAACCGGCATAACTGTGACATCTCTCAAAAGGATATGCCTTCAATAGGTGAGATGTATGTATAACATTGTAACAAAGTCAGTGTAAAAAAAAAAAAAAAAAAAAAAAAAAAAAAAAAACATACCAATTGCATCGTGAAAAATCCATCAAATATACTAAACAACCTCTCTTTTAATTTTTACAAATCGTTAAACGAGTTATAAATTTCAATTTGAATGAAATAATAGTTTGTATTATATATTTTATGAATACCTATTTATACTTTTAATCTATTTATTTTCTCATAAAACCTTAGATACCAATATCAATTTTACATCATAGTCATAGTTAAAATTGAATCTACAGACTTGTTTAACATGTAGATATATCTACATTGAAAAAATTGAAATGAAAGTATGGGTAAATTCCTTGGAACTGAGCTTAATGTTTATTTTTACCATGTAACATTCTACCCATGACTAGATTTATAACTCAAAAATAATAATAGACTAAAAATATGACTTTCCAATATTTTATTTTGATTCTTAGGGTGTTATCAATCCCAAAAACTTTTATAGATTTTTATTAGTTTGAATACCAAAAGTGGTCGGCTTTCCGACTTAAATTTAAGATCACTTTTAGGTGGTCGAAAATTTCATAATTTTCAGTAGTGTTTTCACCATTAAGTTATTAAACTTCAAGTAAAAAAAAAAAAAAAAAAAAAAACCAGTCCAAGGAAAGATACAGAACATATTATCCAATGATTAATTAGAAATGCCGACAAGGCCAGAATGTGTGACCTTTGCAGAAGAAATGTTATCCAATTTGCAACCACTAAAACTGATCAAAACCTTGACGCCAACTGTCAAAAATCAGGGAGGAGTCTTAACCTTCTCGTCCTCCTTATTAGTTATCTCATGTCTGGTGTGAAACCATTACCCCCACTCCATCTCTTGGGTGGGGTAAGTCTTTATAATTTAATAAATTCCTCATATATAAAAAGTCAAAAGAATTTTACAATGTTGGAAATTTATATCTCACACACAATCGTCTCTGTAAATGCGAGTTTTTTTGCATTTAGTCCACGACTAATAATAACTGGCAGAATGATCCACCAACTTTTGAACTTGTAATTTTAGGTCACGACTATTGATTTTTTGCAAAATGGTCATGTCCGGTCCATTTTCCTCAAAAATTTCACCGAAAAAAAATTCCCATTTTAGCCCGGGTTATAAATTGACATTTTAACCTTATCTCAAAAATTAAAAGAAAAAAATTTGATATTTGAGCTACATACAATATTTACCGGTAACATACTAATGACCCAGACAGGCGGTTCCGGAGCAGGCAGGCTGTCAGTAAGTGCGGAAGCTCCGTGCGTTCCCCGGCTAGTTGGGGTATACGGCAGCAGCCATTAGAGTGGTACATGTACCACTCCAATAATTGTATGTTGTCGAATGGAATAAGTAGTAGCCCAGTAATATTGTATTGTAGTTAAATATCAATTTTTTTCTTTTAATTTTTTGAGATAGTAAAATGTCAATTTAACGCTAAAATAGAAGAATTTTTTTTTCCGGTGGAAATTTGACCGAGAAAAAGTGGCCCGGAGGACATTTTTTGCAAAAAAAACAATAGTCGTGACTAAAAATTGCAAGTTCAAAAAGTCGTGATCAATTCTGCCAATACACTATAGTCCGTGGGACTAAAAGTGCAAAAAACTCCTTGTAATGCACACAATGTACAATTTCAGGTAAAGATTAATGTAATTGTGACTATACCAGCACTATATGGTCTAATGGGACCCGGGTTGGATTTCCATTTGAAAGATTGTGAATTCGATGCCTCAGTGAGTGTTATTGGTTTTTGGTGTTTCAGTATATTATTTTTTTATATTTCGCCCTCTGACGCCCATGCTTTTGAGTTTGTGAAAGAGGTAAATCACAAAATGTGTTTCAGTGACAACATACCACATATATATTATTAATTATAAATAATATTGAACATTTTTATAAATAACTATATATTTTTATATTAAAAAAAAACTCACTCTTATCCTTCGATAATTTCCAATATGTATAGGAATATAATTTCTATAAAAATACAATAAAAAAAAATTAGTTATTTTGTCCTAATTTAATTATATATATATTTATTAATATTATATATAACATATATATATATATATATATATATATATATTATATATATACTAGATATATACTATATATATATATATATATATATTACACAATATAATATAAATACACTCGGGTGTGATGAGCGCGTTAGGTAAAAAATGCGAATTGCAATGATATCGTTCACGTGTCTAGATGCTAATTCATAAGAAACACTGATTTAAAAAAAAAAAACGCGGTGGCATTTTTATAAATAATTGAACATCGAGAGTGCAAGTAAAATGTTATTAACAAGGCATGAAAATGTATTATAGGTGCAAGTAAAATACACTAGCATCAATACAGAGTCACCTATAGTTTATAGTAGTTGCACTAGGTGCATGAATTATTGCGAGTGGTTTCAGGGGTATTTACTACCCGCTGAACTCATATCAATGAATGTTAACAAGGTAAAATTGCATGCACTTGCAGGCGAAAGTAGGGCACTTGTAAGTGAAAGTAGGTGCACTTGTAGGTAAAAGTAGGTGCACCTGTAGGTGAAAGTAGGGTGCACCCGATCAATGAATGCAGGCAAAAACTACATGCAACTTGCAAGCGAAAGTAGGTGCACTTTAGGTGAAAGTAGGTGCACCGGATCAATGAATGCTGACACGTGGCGCGCGCTGATTGGTTAGCATTTCTCTCCTGAGCACTTATTCCCACCTGAACGCGATATATATATATAATTCAAGTGCGGTTGTGCGGTGAGTAATGTACGTGAGTTTTGTAAGGTGCGGAAGCTTGTGCTTAAGGTGCGTGAGTTTTTGTACTTAAGGTGTGTGAGTCTTGTGCTTAAGGTGTGTGAATCTTGTGCTTAAGGTGTGTGAGTTTGTGCTTAATGTGAGTAGTTGTTGAAACTTAAGATGCGTGTATTTTTGTGCCTAACGTGCGTGAGTTTTGTGCTTAAGGTGCGTGAGGGTTGTTGCTTAAGGTGCGTGGGTTTGTTCTGAAGGTATTTTGTTTGTGTGCTTAAAGTTGCGTCAGTTTAATGCTTTAATATGGAGTCCAACCGCCGGGAAGCTCTCACGCACCTGATCCCTTCCATTATATATATATAGATATATAATATTATAATATAATATATATATTATACTATATATATATACTCATCTGTTTTATTTTATCTGTTCTAGCTACTTAACTATTCATTGGCCAACTAACTGTTTGTTCTTGTTTATTTTTCTTTAGTATTTTTAACTTATTTTGAATTTGATTTTTATTGGTGTTTAATAGTATTTTTAGTATAGTTTCTAAATATATAAATTTGTATACTAATACTAAATTTAATATTTATGAAAAATTGAATTAAAAATAACTTCAATCAAGTTAACCTAACTAGACACATAAAATGGGATAGAGAGATATATGTAAAGCGATATATAGCAATTATGGATCTAACATGGGGTGTATTCTAGTCACCACTCAATGGATTTGGAATATTAACAGATACTTTGGTATGTTGGGATGCCATTTCTTGACGTCATTGGACTATTGGAGTGAATCCACTAATGTGAGTATAGTATTTAGGATTTGGAGTTGACAAGAGCTCTGAGGTCAATTATTATTATTAAGAAAATTGCATTATTGGTCATTAAGTTGTACCTGTGATACATGCTTAATCTCTGAGTTATATTTATGATCATCTTTAATCTCTAAGTTATGCGTGAAGTGACAATTTAATCCAGCTTCCAAATACACTAATTTAATTTTGTCACTCAAATATGTCATGTTAATAAATGGTGATTTAATCCCTTTAAGGAGCTAAAATCAACCAAACCTTTTACGCATAACTTAGAGAGTTAGATAGTCAATTAATATAAAACTTAAGAGGAACTAAGTGCTGCAGCAAAACAATGTAATATTGAAGAAATTGCAATATTTTCTCTTATTATTAATTCAGATTTTATTAGAAATGTTTTTAGTGAATTAATAATATAAATATTTTGTTTATAAAGAATTATATCCTTTTTTATTGTTTAAAAATGTTGTGTTTAGTATGTAACTAAGTAACATATTGCATTAAAATTGTTATTGAAATATTTATTGACTAAACTAAGATTTATTATATATTCCAAGAATAGGTTAAAGACTTAAGGCCAACCAATGGCGTCAGCTAATCGCCCCAATTAAGTGAGTGTCAGTAGTAGTCGAGGTTCAACTGCAGGGGTACACGCCATTGTTTCACTCCCTATCCCCTTACGTACACAAAGTAGGCCGTTTTACGTTCCACATTTTCATCCCTTCCTGCTGTTCGGGGCTTACCGAGAGACTTTTACATGCACGAACATGATGCCAACATTCTACCGCGCCCCCCCACGGTTTTGGCCCCTATCCCGTCCTGGCGAAAACGGGCACAGCCTCATTGGTCCATATACTGCGGTGGCTTTCCAGATGCCAGATTTGTTGGGCTAACGGTCCATTGATCGACGGCACGGCTCTACGCATACTCCATATAGAATGATGAGGTACCGTCGGCGTGATCTAAAGTATGCTAGAGTTATTAGAGGTAGCAGGATGGCGGATAAATTCCAAACTTGTACAGCATAAGGGACAAGTACACCAAAACATTGCATAACATTCTCCTCCTCTCAAACCCACACGCGGAGCAAACATTATCCAAAAACCACCCTGTCTTTTTATCAAATTATCAAGAGTAGGGTCAGGATGTCAGACAGAGGCTCTCCCATAAGGAAAATTCTCCATTAGGGGGGGGGAAACTTGTAAATTCCATAACATGTTCGCCAGACCAGGCAAACACGGGCCATATAGACTCACCCAACTCCTGGTACCCATCCCTTACCGTGTAGCAACCCCTTAGAGTCCTTCCTCCCAAGTACCAAACACCTCATTCACATCCACATTAATAGTAGCTGTTAATCAACATAACATCTCGAGGGGCCAAGCAACTCATGTAATAGCTCCTCGTTCCACCCATTAGTGGCACTACCAATTAAGTCTGAAACTCGAATCTCTGGCCCAGATTGTGGGTGACCGAGACTTACATAGGATCCAACAGCCAATCTGGCCAGCCAAAGGATGATTGGAATACCCCAGTGGTTCTATCCATTACCTATTCCTCCGAACTGCAACCAGATTTGAGCCAACGCCGCTGACCTGCGTGGAATACTCCTCCAAGCATAACTTGGATTACCAACCAAGAAGGCTCATAAAAAGAAAGAAGTAGGATAATACCTGGCTTGATAAACACGAGCCACAAGAGATCCGGGTTGTTAACAACGCCCCACCCTGGCTTGGACAAACAGAGCAACATTAAACCATGCATACGTTAAACCCATGCCCCCGAAAACCTCCTTCGGCACACACATGCGATCCCAGGAATCCAATGAATACTGCCCTATGTGCTTCTTTGGCCCCACCAATACCTGTCATTAACATCTCCCAAAGCATTACACAAAGATAAAGGGAGCAAATAAATACTCATAGTGTAGGTAGGCATGCCTGAGCTACACTTTTCAACAACACCTCCTTCCCAGCTTGGATAACAGCCTCTTATTCCACGAGCCAAACCTTTGCTAACAACTCACATATGCGAAAACCATTATAATTGCGACCTACCACGGATGGCAACCCCAGATACTTGCCAAAATCATCAGCTTGGGCCACCCCCAATGTACCCGCAACCAGATCCCTCATCTCCATCTGAGTGTTACGACTGTAGGATATGCTTGACTTCTGAAAATTCACCGCCTGCCCAGAATAGGCTCATAAACCCCCAGGCATTTCTTTACCTCCAGAGCTTCCTGCAGATTAGCCTTAAAGAACAGCCAGACTGATCGATCTGCAAAAACAAATGCGAAATAGAAGGAGCCCCCTACGACTCTACACCCATGTAAGAACCCTTTTGCCTGAGAGTCATGCAACAACAATGAATAGCCCTCAGCACATATATACTAAACAAGTAAGGAAGACATGTGGAGTCAACCCTGTCTTAAGCCCCATCGTGGCACAATTTCCTCGATCGGCTTCCATTTACCAGCACACTGTACTGCACGGACTGCACACAAAATAAAATGAACCAGCTGTAACCCATCTTTCATCAAACCCACCCAATCCATCCATTTGCTGCACAAAAGGCTATCCAATCTCTGTCATAGGCTTTCGCCATATCTAACTTCAAAGCGGCACCACCCCCACCTGCCCCAAAAACTGTTTTTCCTCCTTAAATAATGACCACTCAGACGCAATTATATATTGTCTATGATCAGCCATCCAGGTAAGAACGCGCTCCTGCGAAACAGATAATTATTCCCTCCAAGCAACGGTTTTTCACCGATTAGCAACATTTTTTCCATTATCTTATAAAAGGACAATTACACAAAGCTAATTGGCCTTAAAGTCAGGATACAGACCACAGGGGTGGATTTCTTAGGAAGCAGTTACAATAGTTGGCATCATTCAAATTAACGAAAAGACCTCTTCGACAGATACAATTAAAACAAAATCAGATGAACTCCTTACCAATACAATCCCAGAAGGCCTGTGTAGAACCCGGAATTCATGACATCCGGTCCTGGGGAGGGATTTTCCTTGCCCCATCAGAGGAATAGAGCATTGTCCGTACCTCCTCCGGCTCAAAGGGGCCGCAGCAACTCATCATTCTCTGCTCATTAGTCACACGAGACTGCCATGGTATGCCCCTTAAAAATCCCGGACTGCCCACTGAATGAAAAATCGTGCTTATAGATAATCCACAAAATAGAGTCCCAAGGCACGTGCCCTCGACGCCAAATACCCACCATCCAATCCTTCAGCCTCAGAACCACATTTCTTCTTCTCCGATAGTACATACTTGTGAAAAAATTTCGTGTTCCTGTCCTGCTCCCTGAAGCCCAGTGCCTGTTTTGCACGTGCTTCCAGAACCTCCTCCTGGGCTAGTACCGACACGCAAATGCCCATCAAGCTGCTAAACCGTGCCAAAAGAACCAGGGCCCTGACGACCCCGTAAACCATTCATTTCCCTCCTTATAAACTCGGCCCCGCTTCCCATACTTAGTGATGGCGATCACCCCCACCTCCTCCAAGCCTCTAACCACACCACACCCAGAACTGGCTGTACGCCAAACCTCGGAGTGTTTGCCCATTCCTCTCCCACCACCGTTCCTGCATCCCCATCCTATGCAGCCATGCATTCTCAAACCGGAAACTCCGGGGCCTCAACACCTGCTCCACCCCCTCTATATCCAAGAAAAGCGCAGTATGATCCGACGAGTCAGTCCGAATATTGAACACACTCTCGCCCTCTCCCATTAATCCTGCAGCCAGTCCATATTCGCTACCACTCTATCCAACCGCTCCTCAACCCAGCGAGCAGTCTTCCCACGCTCACGTGTAGGTAACCAAGCATGTCATTCATCCAACCCACAGTCACCAAAAGCTTTCTGCAAACCCCTCCCCACCAGACGTATCAGGATGTGGCAACCTCCCCCTCTTAATCTGACTGCATTCAACAAGTCAATTTGAAATCCCCCAAGGATCCGACACCAAGGGAGCTCAGAAACGCCCCTGAGAGAGTCGTTAGGATGAAATCCCCCATGCAGCTCCGTAATATTCCCTCTGCATGGATCCCCATATATAGCAAAGTTTAACCCTCCACACAGGCTTATCAGTGGGTTGCAAGCCGAAATCCAAGATCTAGTAAATGATGGCTTCTTTGGAGAGCAATTTTGAGTAGTATTGTCAATACTGCCACCAGCATTGTTCCTTATGGCACTCAGGTAGAAATCAACACATCACGAGGCCGTCAATCTTGACATCACTTATCGGTTGGCCAATAACAACCCTCTAACATCCTCACATGCCCGGCCAGGAACATCAACACTGGGAGACCTCCGCCATTACTTCTATCCAACCATAGTCTGCGCGACTGCCAGAAGAAACACATTTGATTAGTATTCAAAGAAAACTCAACGGACTTACTTAGCTAGGTCTCACTAAGTTGAGATTTCCACCACCCCTGAAGTCGTTGCCCTACTCCCTGGTAGGATTTACCAAGCCACCGGCCAGTTGTTGTGGAATGCCGAAAATCATAAACGTTGGTCCCCACTTATTTGGGTTCCATTGAGAGTCGTGCCAAGAGGGAATAAGGAGGTGGAGGCCGTGGCGTCCGCCACAGTGTCCCAACCATAACCCCTCACTTACACGTGCTCAAACTTCTCTCCACCTGCAGCCGGGCGTTTCTCTGAAGCACCCCTTGGGTTGGTCTTGGGGCACGCGAGCGCGATTCTCAATGCAACCTGTTGATGCCAGGATCCGAACGCTCAACCTCCCATAACACCATCTCTTCGGTCTACCTCTCAATCTTGCGCTGGCACTGCAAGCCGCTGTCATCCCTTCGACAAAAGCTCTATTGGAATGTAGAGTGCTTGGGTGAGCAGACTGCGTACCTAATTGGCGTCGGCGGTTTAATCCGTACCGTGGGACGTGGGAAAAGGGGATGCTCGCTGGGTTGAGGAGCGGGTTGGAATATGAGTGTAGCGAAATATGGGACCTGG
>VALG01003214.1:0-10379 GCA_009835305.1 Ipomoea purpurea
GAATTCGCTACTCTCCTGTAACTCCCCCATTTCCATTTCATCGATCTATATTTAATAATTATTTACAAAAATTAATAATATTAATTATAGGAATATATTTAGAATAGAGATAGAATCAGAAGTTAGAAATCCTTTATTTTGAAAAAAAAACCGAAAAAAAAATTAGCCTTTTAGTTTAATATCATACCGTAAATAATAGTATATAGATATAATCATACTATAATGCAGAAAAATGATCTCAGGAGAAAATCTCTTTCCTCCCCCAAAGTGTGACAGCATTATTGTATCAATTACTTATAATTCATGAATTTTAATTACAATCAAATCAACATCAAACAATCATTGGATTCCAAATTAGTCAACATAACATGTCTATATATATTAAGCATGCAAATGAGTAGAGAAAAACTCTATCTCTATCTCTATCTCTATAAGTCTGTATAATTCAAAGCAAAAATGATTAGGGGAAAATTTCCCCTAATCATAATCATCATAAATAATTAATAAAGATGAAAAGAAAATAAAATTGAATAATAAGCACAAAGATTTTGTGGATAGGAGAGTAATTAAAAAAAAGTGATAAATTGTTGATCCATAATTGAGAATTAACATTGCAATAATTATGTTATGTTTCTAACGTTAATTGATTGGAGATAATTTAAAATTCAAATCAATATTTACATGAACATCTACACCTACTTCAACACTATAATAAACCCTCATATCCACATGACCACAACCAATACTACAATTATGTTTTGGTCGTGGCTGAATTGGGAGATGGTTCTGGGCTAAAATAGGGAGAAAATATTCTGAGAGTCTTAGACCTTTATAGACTTTATACCGCGGTGGCGACTGGGAAGAATACGAGGATTTCCCAACAGCAAAGCATAGCAAGATAAGAACTACTAACAAAGTGAAGAAATATAAAAGACAGGGTATGAAAAGCAGATACCAACCCTAAGAGCAGGTCTTGGGAATACTATATTAGTCGGGAGAGCGCTCCTTTGCGAGACTTCTTGATGCATTTCTTTTCTTTAGAGAGTAATTGAGCAAATGTTACGTACTTCCATTGAGCGCGAGAAGAAGAAAGTAACTCTACATAAAAAGATCTATTTTCGCCCACATGAATAGAAAACCAATTAAAAAGCTTTAATTTTTTCCAGTCAATTTCACTGGTGATTCTGACCGTCAAAGCGCACCCAAAATCCTGCTAAAAAGTGCATAGTTAGAAGGGCTTAAATGTTAGTCTTTAAAAGTGCATCGGAGTAGAAAATTAACATGCCCCTTATAGTCATGAGGACCAAAGTGTGTAATTTGCTCATTTGGTTAAATTAAATAAATACGGTCCGTGCATCACAGGGGCCGGACACTTACCCCTAGATAGCATATTAATTTTGAGCAATTATATTGCTCAAGAGTTTCAACACAAACCTGATAACTTCGCTAAATACGACATAAAATGAGTTCCTTTAAGTTCAGATTTTTTATTTCTGTATCTAATATGGGGTTTTTACCTTATTATAGTTCTGTCCGATTCACTGTTTTCTTTCTTGGTGTTGCGTTCCGAGTGCTTGCGTGTTTGGTGCTTTTTTAATTTAATTTGGATATATTCGGATATTATTTTTTATCGTTCTAATCCCATACTCGGTGTAAATATATGTGATTCATTTGTCTTATAGAAGCATTTCATTTCTGTTGTTTTTTGATTGGTCGCGTTGTATTCGCACGGCGGCCAAAGATACGATTGGATAGTACATACTTGATGCGTTTGATGTGTTTGTTATTTCGGGTTTTTGTCTGTTGGTTAGTTTTATGTTTGGTGGTGCGTAGTTTTTTATTTTATTGTTTAATGGTTTGTATCTGTTTTTTTAGGCAGTTTGGTTTTATTTTTTATTTGGATTTTCGTTTTTGTTTTTTCGTATGGGTTTTTTGGTGGTGTTCTTTGGTCTTCGGTGTTTTGTTTGTGGAGGGTCTTGGTTGGTTTTTATTGATGTAGTGTTTTTTTGTGTGTTTGTGATGGGATGTCTTTTGGGTGGCTGGTTTATCTTGATATGCGATAATTGGTATTGAGGGTGTGACTTTTTTTTGTATATTATGTTTTGCTATATTAGTTTATATTCGGTTTTATGTTTGTATTTGTTTACTGCATTGTAATATTATTATTTTCTTTGTAGTGGTTTTTTATTTTTTTTTATTTTTTTTTTATCTAGTTTTGTGTTTTTTTTAGAATCATAGGAGCTATAACTAATAGAGCCCAAGAGAGTTAGATCTATAATGGGGTAAAAAAATGGCGTCAGTTTTTTAAATCAAATGAATGACTCAGATTGATCAAATTTTAAAATTTTTCTTAAGATTTACTGTAATTGTATTATTTCAACCTGGAATATGATTATCCTTATACTTTTCCGTTAAATAGTTACTTGTTCTGTTAATTATCGGTTAGTATTCACGCGGTCAAGCCTTATTCGTTGATTGGGGCAATAAAAATGTCTTAAGTTGAATTGCGAACCCCATCCCAAACAAAGTGGCATATTTAGTACTTTAACTTTACTTTTTATTAAATTAAAATAATAATTTAGTAGTTACAACAGAAAAAATACATACATATGCATTTAAGATCTTTAACTTGTTAGAATTTGGTACTCTACAATGTTTTTATTCAAAAAAATTATTCATTATCAATAAACCTTAAAACAGAGAAATAAGTTTTCAATTAGGTTTATATCAGCCTTGTATTTTCCTCCAATATAACAATTATACTTCAACATTCACAATTGGATTCATATTCTGCGGCTACACTTGTCCCTACAATGCCTTATATTAAAAAAAAAATTATTCATTACTCAATAAATTAATTAGAGAAATAGATTTTTATTATGTTGATATCGGTCTTTTATTTTTCGCCAAGTGTCTAAATAATTTCTTTACACTTTAAATATCATCAATGTGATTAATATTCCACTACATATTGTCTTATTATCTGTTTTTTGTGCACTATTTTTTTTTAAATTAAATATCAAAGTTATAATAACAAAATAATGTTATATATTTATTTACCCAAGTATTTTATTAATACCATGAAAAAATTAAGAAATATAATTAATAAAGCCAATCATATTAACTATTGAGGAATTTGTTTGACAAAGAGAGATTCAAATCACACAACAAATTGAAGTGAGAACTATCTCGTATGTCCTTTGTTTGACAATCAGTAGTTAGCGCGGTTAGCGTTACGGATTATATTAGCTGATTTGACCAGCGAATTATATCAACGGTTGGTAAAAAGATATTTGAAAAAATTAGCTTTTTAGATTAACATGTAAAATGAACCTTTAAGGGTATACATACTAATAATAATAATATAATATAATAATATAATAATAATATAATAATAATAAATATGAATAATAATAATAATAATAATATAATCTTTTAAAAAATTAAAAAATTAAATAAAAAAGATAATTAAGGCCAATCATACGTACTATGGGAGATTGTATTTACAAAAAAAAAAGATATTGGCAAATTACAGCAACAAATTGAAGTGGAGAAAGCTACTCACAATCGTTGCTTGGTTTGACAATCAAAAGCAATTAGATCTTCAATATTAGTATGCGTATTTAAAATGTTTTAGCTTCTAATTGTTTATTGTGCTTCCTTATTCCCGTATTTGGTTCAATCATACCATACATATTATTGTATGAACAATTAAAATAATCTTGACTATATTGGGATCTTGCATTTGCTAAACTTAGACATTACCTATTAAATACGCAAATTCAACATTCAAGGATTATTTATCCATGGAAAATTCTAATATGAATCCTAACCTTGATTATACTTTGAAAGTATTTAGTTAAAAAAAAAAAATATTGAATCATTATCCCAATCGGCGCAAGCGTTAAGTAAAAAATTAGTATAAATATATAGGAGAGTTCTGCCTGCGGTGGGCCGGCTAACACAAAATCACCAGGACGGAGTGTCGTCAATTATACACCACCAGAGCATATTAGGATTGTTAGTCAGCTAGCCAATGTAGAGCAACAATAATTTTTTTGTGTTTAATTTTATCAAATACATTGACAACATTTAGAAGTGCGGGCCATCAAGTTGAATCAAAATTCGTAGTAGGACCTATAGTAATTCGATCTTAAAAGAATGTAACATATATATAACAAAAGTGACGAGAAAGGTGTATTTTGCTTACAAATTAAACCATTCTAATAATGAGGTTGATTGCTAATCCACTTATCAGCGTCAATGAAGTTGGAGTTGGCAAGTAAGTCCTGCCATTGTCTGGCTCAATTGTGCCTCCCACTGCAAATCTATTTGAGGGTCCGACCCTGGCCCGTAACAGTTCACTCCAGGCAAATGTTAAACGATTCCTAAAATCCAAAGTAATAATCATCAGTCATTTTAAGCATTGGTATTAAAATATTAGTCAATCACCTTTTGTTAGCGATAGATGCTATAATTTCCATTCTAATTCCATAGTACCAAACTCGATTATTTGTAACAAAAACATGCATCATTTGGTTTTAATTAGATGGAAATTAACAAAATGAAATTATTAAGTAACTAACAATTGAATCATTATACTTGTAATTTGAAGACCACCAAAAGTGCAATGCGCATTGAGGTTGTCCCACACAATTGCCGCTAGTGGGGGGAATCAAAGAATGTAATAATGGAGTATAATTGTTGGTCTCAAGGTAATAAATGTAAATGGAGTAAATAATTGTTCACCACACCCAACCAACCGTCGCTACAAACCAACACCGCAATACACCACCAATTAATTATTATTATTTTATTATCATATTATTATATTATTATTGTTGTTGTGTTGTGTTGTTGTTATGTTGTTGTTGTTGTTGTGCTTTTGAATTAAAAGACTTTACCCCCAGGACTATGTGGTCCAAGGTACCCGGGTGGACTCTCAAATTAGGAAGGTTGTGAGTCAAGCCCTCCAGTTGGAGGCGTTATTAGCCCTCCTTGTGTTTCAGTAGTTGAGAAAAGATATGAACAACCATACACAATCTAATAAGCCTAGTAGTTCAGAAAAAAAAAAAACGAAGTATAAGACTTTGGTGAGGTTATTTGATATCTAATTAGTTATTTATATTATATTTAAATTGTTATATATTATTATATATTATTATACATGTATATATTCTAAATAAAATAAAAATGTCTAATTATATACCAATTCTACTCATTTTCTCCAAGAAAATCGAAACCAATAAACACCAAGACAGTTTTTCAAGAATGCAACAAACACCGGAAAGAAAAATACTTTCTGAAAAATGACTTCATTTTTTCAGAAAGACATTTTTCAAAAAATCATTTTCCTAGCTTTAAAACGAACCCTAAATCTACACGTTGTCAACTCATAAAGTGGGTAGTCTTAAAAAACTGGTATACATCTCCAAAAATAATAAAATATATACACATTAATCGTAAATGATTTGTATATATAACTGTTAGTATCCTAAACAAAAATAATCAAATTATAAAAATATTACTTAATTATTATTATTTACAATAATTTAAATATTAAAATTTAAATAATTAAAATTTTAATATAAAGACAATATTGGGCCATATTTTTTGCGGCATCGCGCAAAAATAAAAATACAGTTATAAATATAAATGATGGGTGGTATTCTTTCGTTATTCAGCCCATACAATATAATTATCATTACATTTAATTTATCACTAATGCATGAATGACAGTTTAAATTTGTATGCGCTATTGTCCTTTTTATCAATGTGAAAACAGATCCTAGCGCCCCCTAGGCCGCCAGGGGCGCCTAGCGCCTAAGGGCCTAGGCAGCCGATTTTTATTTTTTAATTTTATTTTTTTTTTTAATTTTTTAAATAAAAAAAATTTTAAAATTAAATTTTTTATAATTTAGTACAAAACATAAGAGTTCGTAGTTATTTCTTTAGAAACTATTTACAAAAGTTTTTAAATGTTTAAAGATGTTAACCATCTAAGAATACATAAAAATTAAAAATTAAGAGCAAAGAAAGCATTTTTACAATTACGTGGACAAACCGCCTCGGCGTTTGCGGGGATAAGATGTCCGAAAAAATACGCGATTTGAAAAAAAAATCTGTCCAAATCGGACAACCGAGTCAACGAGTATGCCTTCCCGAAACTTTATCGACCATTCAAAAAAAAAAAAAAAAAAAAAAAAAAGGCGAACCGCCGGCAGACGCCTACCGGCCGGTAGCGGCCGGCCGCGGAGGAGGCGCGGAGGCCGTTCCTCGCGGCGGCGATGCCGCCTAAAAGCCGCCCTGGCCCGTTAAATCGGCCGCCTAGGGCGGCGATTTCTGCAAACATGGCCTTTTTATTTAAAAACCTCAATCTAATGTGGAAATAATGATGGGTTGGGAGTCGGTTTGGGAGTAACTTTGCAGGAGTATGTAGCATCTTTTTTTATTTACCAAAATTAACAGATTAAAATATACACTACCAAATTTTAGTTATAATAACTCTTAGTTATAATAATTAGCCCAATCTTGCTAATTCACCATTGTAAAATTTCTTAAAAATAATTGAAATCTAAATGATCAAAAGGAAATTTTGTCGCGTAACGCAGTGGTAAAGAAGGAGATGTCTTACCCGGAACCGGTGAAAACCAAAACGCCAACCTTGAGGAAGAAGATGTCGGAGAGAGAGGAGTTAAAAAAGATGACCCTAGCAATAATCTCCCAATGGCCTTCCCAAGATTGCCTTGCCATTTCCAGTCACAGGTTGCAGGTCTTGAAAACAAATCATTGCATCATTTGCACCCTGACCTTCCCTTGGGCTGTTATTGCACCCTATATTGCCTGCTCTCAATTGATGATCCAACATTCACCACTATTTTACACTCCCAAAGAAACAACCAACATTGAAGGCACAAATAATATTCGAAAAAAATTATGTCACCCCAGAACCAACTTCCTAAAAATTTCTTTTCCGCGAATTTAATATTGTGATAAAAAGAAATTACAAAATAATGGCAGAATGCATGGTGCCCATTGGCCACTATCAAGGGATATTAACTTTTTGAATAAACTCTTTTTGAAAAAAAACCAACTTAATTAGAACTCTTAAACTTTATTTCAATTCTTCCTTGAATTGAAAATAAAGGAAATTAGTTGTGCAATATTATTCATAGTCGAGTTTGGCAGACAGATCGAAATCCAGTGTGGGCAGGGGTGAAGTTGCCCTCCCCCCCATCCCAAACCCCTTCCCTTATGTAAAGGGGTTCTTGTGTATATATAGAGTAAATGTTTAAATATAAGTAAAACAGATAAAATTATTAAAAGATGAGTTAGCCTAGATGGTTAAGTATTTATATGGTGTACTAAAGGTTGAACCCACCTTGCACAATTATATTTTCAATTGTTTTATTTTTTGGTCTTCACTGGACAAAATTTCACGCTTTTATAGTGATTAATTGACTAATTTCACCCCCTTTTTTGTACAATATCATCGATCACACATTTAAAAGTATAAGTCATGTAGATTAAATAATAGACATTTTTATGTATAAAAATTTCATATGAATAACATTTAGCACAAGAAAGATCATATTATTAATAATACAGGTAACATACTTAGCTCATTAGTCAATTTTGACTTATTTAAACTAATATTAATTGTTTGACTTAGTATATAGTTAAATATAAGTGTTTGATTAATTAATTTTTTCTAACAGTTTATTGCTCTAAAAAATTAAAATTCAAAAAACTGTTCAAAACAATTTTTTCGATCAACTTTCTAAAAAGTCATTTTACTTCCTGCATGCACCTTGATGTGTTATTACTAATCATTACAATTAATTTTTTTTTTTTTTCCTTTGTCTCTTCTGCCCACTCAATATGGACGACCGTATTGTGAAAATATATACCATCAAATATACAAATTTTATATTCTAAAAGAAATGAAAATATCTTTATACACTAACTAGGAATTTGGTAAAAATATTATTTAAATTTAAAAATCAAAATAAAAAACCAAACAAAAGACAATGAAACAAAACAAAGGGCTAGAAAACAAGTGTGGTACCTCAAAAACAGACTGAGCGGCACCAAAGATGAAGTCTATGGCCCCTTCAATGATGCAATGCTTAAAATAGTGTCTGACCCATGGCATCCAACAATGTGTCTTGCACGCCGGAGAAATTGCAATGGTAAAAACGCCGTTCTGTCGCCGGTGACCATGGCCGCCACCGCCGGTTTGATGCCGGCACCGGACTTCATTGGAGGATAATTATAAGAATTCTGTTAAACGGTTATACATAACTATAATTATGAATCCATAAGAGCAGCGAAACTAGATTAAGAAACATTATTTAGTGTGTGTAGGTACGTACCACAAAATTAAGGTTTTCAACTTTGATATTGTCAGCATGGGATGTAAAAGTTGGGCTTGAGTTGATGGAACCACTGCTCCCCCAAACAATGCTGGCTCTTTTATTACCATCTCCCTTGAGATAAATATATTGCTTGTCAACCGGAATAGTTACCTTTTCCCTGAATATAAAAATCACCCAACATGACTCAGATGCCCACTTGTTAGTATCAAACCCTTACCACTAAGCTAACAATTATAGTTCAAAACGAATTGAAGGCCTACAACTTTATTTCGTTATATACTGCTTCAGAAGTAGGTGTTGGACTTGACCCTTCACCAGGGTCGGCCCTACCAAAAGGGCAACATGAACCTCAAATCTCCAAAATGAAATACAATAAACACATGTTTCTACCATTCCTCCATAGCGTCTTTTAAGATTAAATTAAATATTGAACTCTCTAAAATTGTAGGCCCTGTGTGTCTTTTGGGCACAGCTTGTACAGCCCAAAATCCGATTCTGCCCTTCATCGGCATCAGCCAACAATCCCCTACTTATCAGATTGCTGGACTTGGCCCTTCATCACTGGCTTCCGCCCAACAATACTAATAAAATGATGTAAATAAAAGTGAAATTAATAGAATGTATCCTGAATGGGAGATATACATACATGTAGATGGCATGCTTGATGGAAATGCAAACCCAGTGGAGTTGTTGGAGGGGACTGAATCTATGGCGGATTGGACGGTTTTGAAGCTGGATGAGGCTGAGGGGTCAACATGGATGGTGGAATGTGGTCGTTTTCCATTGACGACCAATCCGAAAAGCAAGAAAAAGAGGAGGAGAATCTTCAGCATTATGTTATAGTTTTACTCACCTTAATTAGCTAAGAAGAATGGCAGATAGATTATTTGGTCAAATTTGAGAGCAATAAGCACAGGTGAGTTGATACATACTACGATGTATGAAAGTGCAGATTGAGTAGGAATGAATCAGGTTAACTCATTTATGTATTATGTCCAACTGTCCAAGATTGTATAGTCTTTGTCGGTTTTCACCCAATTGGCTCCGCTCCGCTGGTTGTTTTCGTTTGTTTTGCTGGCGCTGCCCTTTTTGGGTGAGTTTTAACTTTTAAGGCAACTACACACTACTCAAGATTGACTCTTAGAGCATCCAGATTTGTTGAAAAGAATGAGGAGATAATGTAAAGTGATTAGGAAAGAGAAATAGGAGGGGAGAGAAAAAAAAAAAAAAAAAAACAAAAAAAATTAAAATAAAAAAAAAAAAGAGTCAGACGCGTCAGGCCACCGGGCGCGTGCATGATTGCTGTAATTTGGGCAAACAAATAATATCCGAGTATTCAGGTTGTCGAACCACAGAGAGTGGTGTACTAATCACTAGCTACTAGGTTACTCATATGAAACTAATCCGAACAAAACTTGAAGGTTGATTGATTGCATAAAATAATAAGCAGAATAAAATAAGTAACAAGGTTTGTAGACAATAGAGCAAAACAGGATTCTTGGGATCGCAATGTTTAATCACCTAGTATCAATTAACGTTTGTAATATTTGGTTTGGAATTAAGATTTATATGGGAATGCAAAGTGGAATCGAATTACTCCCGTAATCTCTATTCCTAGTGAATTTACTCTCATGGCTTAAACACCCAATAAGATCAAATATCAGCATTCAATTATTCCTAATTACTACCATCTCCCGATGAGCAATAATCTAGAATAAACTTTCCCTAATAAGTTCCCCTTTCCCAAGGACCAACCATTAGGTGCAATCGTGTGTGCCCTAATTTATGCCCCAATTTCCATTGGTGACACAAATATGACTGTGAAGCTAGTAATTTAGGCTTTAACTACCAACAACAACATATAAAACAAGATTGCAACAAATCATAAAACCAAACATAAATATATTAAGAAATTAACGAACTAGGCACATAGGTTCATAAAAAATTACCCAAAATCCCTAAAGGAATTTAGCCAAGCATGGCTAAATTATACATAGCAAA
>VALG01003220.1:0-26834 GCA_009835305.1 Ipomoea purpurea
GTTGATGACTGTATATTTGGTTGAACTATTGGTGGCGCCGCACCGTCGCACCTGCACTCGCCTATATATATATATATGTGTGTGTGTAATCAAGAGTTGATAATTTATTCCTTATAGATCGAATTATTTCTTTATAATCCAATCCAACCAAATATGGGTTAAATTTTATCATTGGCACCTGAGGATGATAGAGTGAAAATGACGGTGTGTTGGACAAAGTGATATCCAATTAAGTAATTAATTAATTACCAATCCCAGCCATTCTGTGGTTCCAGTGTTACAAGCTTTAGTACTTTTTTGAATGCGACAAGCTAAGTACTTAAACTTGTTGAATTATTTAAAAAATAGGATTAGGAACATGTGACATGTTCGGAGGATATAGGTAGCTGAATCTTTAATTATAAATTTGTGATAAGGTTATTAGAAATCACGGGATAATAATAATAATAATAATAATATTATGGGGGTTTAGTCTTTCGATTAAACCAAAATAATTATATATATTTTTTTATCTCTCTAGCTTCTCCAGCATTTCTCTTGTCCACTGTAGATTAGTTAATATTAGTTTCTTATTTTAGCTACGTTAGCTTTTAATCAGGATCACTCTATGTCTCTATGTCTCTATGTACTGGGACTATGTCCTCCCTAATTGTTTGGTCGTTTCATTAATTAATATATGCCAAAGCTTTTGGCTTTCCAAAAAAAAAAAAAAAAAGCTTCTCTTAGCATTTTCTTTGCCCAGTGTAAAGAGTTTCTTTGGTTGTTCTGGTTTCCTATCTCTGCTATCCATTTCTCCCGCTTTTATTCGAAATTAAATAGTTAAAGTAAGGTTTAAACTCTTTACCACCAAATTAGAAATCAAAAGCTTTACCATTATGTTATAAACACATTTATCAATACTTACATTTGTATGTTAATAAAGGTATATATTTTTTTTATTAAATGTTGTACACTTTAATTGTAATGGACAAAATTGTCCTTACTACATTCTTGTTAGACTAAAATATTCTTATACGTTTATAACACCGTTACTATTTAATTCTAAAACATTCATAATTCTATCATTATTATCATATACATATATCTAATTATCTATAATATCTTTCCTATTCTTAATTATCATTTTATTAAATCATTATATAATTACTTTTAATTGTTGATTATATTTAATTAAATTTCTATGAATAGTAAATCATATATATAATATATATTATATATATATATTATATATATATAATAGTATATATTATATATATATATATATATATATATATATATATATATATATAATATATATATAATATATATATAGGCACACACACAGCACCAATATATGTGACCAGGTATACTAATTAGTAATTAATAGATATTTTATTTATTATGTAAAAAAAAATATAAATTATATCAAAATTGTCTAACATTATTAATAAACAAAATATAAATTAATTAATCTCTATGGTTTTCAAATACGATGATTTAAATTTACTACTTTAAGAAATTGCGAAATATAATTTGAACTATAATTTGTAATTATTTGCATTTATCAATTTTTTAATGTTGGACATAAATTTTCGCGTATCACGCGTACAAAATGCTAGTACTATATATATAAATATTATAATAATTAATAATTTCAAATTCTCAAGTCCTCAGATCTCAACTCTAAGTCGTAAGTCCCAACATTTGGTGTTTTATTAATTCTTAATTTTCAAATATTAACTATAGACGGATGATTCTTTCATCTTGTCATCAACAAAACACTTCAAGTGGCACTCCAAGTGAGCCAACTGAACAACGATCAGGCAAAAAAGAAAACGTTCAAATAGTGGACTTCCACCAAAACCGAATCGAACCAAACTCTATTTTCAAAATGAATGGTTTAATTTTTTTAAAATCGAAAAATCAAAATCGAAAAAACCGAACCGAAACCCGAAGTGCCCAGCCCACCCAAACCAACCCCCAAATACCCATTCGCTTTCTCCATATAAAACCACGGAACAACCCAATCTCCTTCTCAAACAACCACTGAACCTGGACGGTAGTAACCCCGACCCCAACGAGATTGACATTGGGGTCTCGACCTTGGATTTGACGACGAGTCAGAGACTTCAAACGATTTCCGCTTTACTATTGTCGGGCGTTTGATTACTGAAAGAATCAGCAAATTCTCATCTCATGCCTTAAAGTAGCAAATCTCGTTTCGCACAGAGGCTTGGTAAGAATGTCGACAACTTGATTTTCCGTAGAAATATATTCAATCTTTAAATCTTTCTTTTTCAACATTATCTCTAATAAAATGATTTTGAATGTCGATGAGCTTTGTTCTTGAGTGAAGCACAGAATTTTGAGTGATCGCAATAACACTAATATTGTCATAGAAAATACTAATATCTGCGTAATTTATTCCATAATCCATCAATTGTTGCTTCATCCACAATATTCTTGCACAACAACTCCCTGTAGGTATATATTCGGCCTCGGCAGTACTGATTGCTATTGAATTTTGCTTTTTGCTGAACCAAGATACAAGCCTTCCCTCCTAAGAATTAGTATGTCCTGGAGGTGCTTTTTCTCTCTATCTACAAAATCACCATCTGAAAAACCAATTAGAGAAAAATCACTAATCCTTAGGATACCATAATCTTACATTTATGATCTTCTTTGTGGCAGCGAAGTGAATTTCTTTTGGATTTGATTGAAATCTTGCATACACTCTCATAGAGTAATATATTTCTGGCATGCTTGCAGTGAGATATAGGAGTGAACCAATCGTTCCTCTATATTTTGTTTGATCGAGATCCTTTCCTTCATCATCTTTGTCTAGCCTTAATGATGTGCTCATTGGAATCTTTACTGAAGATTTTTTCCATCAATGCCAAACTTCTTGATCAAGTCTTTAATGTACTTTGCTTGATTGATGAATATTCCTTCTTTTAATTGTTTGACTTGTAATCTCAAGAAGTAATTTAATTCACCCATCATGCTCATCTCAAACCTATTCTGCATGAGTTTTGAAAACTTTTCACACAAGGAATTATTAGTACTTCCAAATATGATATCATCAACATAAATTTGTACTAATAAAATTTGATATCCTTCTTGAATTCTAAACAATGTTTTATCAACTAGGCCTTTGGTGAATCCACAACTAATTATGAACATTGATAGGGTATTGTACCAAGCTCTAGGTGCTTGTTTTAACCCACATAATGTCTTCTTTAGTTTATAAACTTTATCACCTTCGCCGTTTACCTTGAAATCTGGGATTGTTGAATATAAATTTCTTCATCGAGTAATCCATTGAAGAATGCCCTTTTGATGACCATTTGATATACGATGAAATTTTTGAATGTGGCATAGGATAGGAACATTATGATTGCTTCAAGTTTCGCAACGGGGGCAAAAGTCTCATCAAAATCTATTTATTATTCTTGTGAATATCTTTTGGCAACCAGCCTTGCTTTATTCCTAACAATCACACCATCTTCATTGGCTCTGTATCTAAAGATCCATTTTGTATCAACAATGATAACTGCAAAAAGATGCTAAATCTAAGGGTCAATTTGGGGATATTCTATGCTTATTTTGGATCACTTGTGCTTGATTTATGAAGAATAAGTTATGAAATGTTGTTTATGCATTGCAAAGTCCTATAACATGTGCATTGTAGTGGTTTGATTGACCCTTGGGCAAAAGGAGTGGCATATGGACTTGAAACGAGGCAACATTGGAAGCGTGCAAAAGGAGGACTCAGTAGAAAATGCACAACGATCGTGGTGGAGTGCGTGGCGAAACTTCAGTGAGTCCCACACACGTCGCCACGATCTTGGCAAGAGCCATAGGGAGTAAGTGGCGTCGGTCATGATCGTGGCGCGATGCATGGCCGGGGAAGCAAAGATTTTAGGCGCGGAAATTACCTTTAAATCTAGAGATTTTAGTTGTAGTTAGTGCACTTTGATCATTTTCCAAATTTTATTTATCTCTCTAGATATTTTAGCTCTCAAAACACTCTCTAAATTCAAGAAGAAAAAGGAAGATCTAGCTTGGAGGTCTTGACAACACCTTGGGTCTAGAGCTAATTCGTCTCCAATTGTTGATTGTAATCTCCTTTTGATTGAAGATTGGTAAACATTTCCATTTCAATTCCTCAATTCCATTATCTTGCAATGCTTATCTTCAATTTTAGGTGTTTGCAATCTTTGATCATGAGTGGCTAAGTATCTAGGGTTAGGATTGCTACTTTGTTGCAATTCTGTTAATTAAGTGTGATTTGAATTGAATGGTTGGAGTGTGATTGTTGAGATTGTGCCAATTCATGTTGTAATGGATGATTTGTATTGTATTCTTGGAGTGGGTCCAAACTTCTTGAATTATGTCGGATTCCATTCCTTAGGCAAGAGATTGCGAAGGTTAGGATAGCCTTGATTCCATTTACAATCCCCGTCTTAGATCCGAGAGGGCGTAGCCCGGGAAGAAGCGTATGCTAGGTGTTTGTAGTATTGTCTCATAGAGCTTGTGGACACTCGGGTGCCACATTGACCTATGATATGCCATAGAGACCGGCATGGCTATGGCATTATGAAACACTTCTCTTGAAAACACAATCCTCACAATCTCACACTCCTATCCTCGACACTAAATGCACATTGCAACGAAGGGGCAATCCTACGCTCGCTTCCTTTTAATTGATTTCTGCTTGTTTACTTTCTCTTGCTCTTGCTCTCAATTCACTCTTTGTACAATGTTCTTCTTGAATCCCGTAAGTGACAAGCTTGAGTCCCCTCACTAACATATCTTCGTGCTTCTAAATTACAATCCTTAGAGAATGACACTCGGGGATTTCATTCCCGTTTACCTTTCCATCCACCACCACCAAAACTAACACGTCAAACAACGTTATGATCTTTTGATCTTGGAACAAGTTCCCAAACGTCCAATCCTTTTGAATTGATAAGTTCCTCTTTGACGACGATTGTTTCCTTATGTGTCAAAAGATTGTGGGTTTACCATACCGAAGTTTATATGGTTCTCAAGGATGAACAAAATTGGAAGCACCTAGATAGGCGTTGAATCAAGAATAAAGATCATGTTAATCCTATACCCGCCACAAAACACATTTGCATGTAAGAGTCGTAGTTGTAGCAATGCCAAATAGCAAAAACAATTTAAATGAAATTCAAGTAGAAGAAAATAGGATTGGAATTTCTCCATCTCCTTGTATGATGCCTTTAGAGTCTTAGGACTTAGGTTAGGATATTTCAATTTTTAGAATCAAGTGAGGTTTTACTAGGCCCGTTCACCTCTCGGTTTACTAGGATTCTTCTTGGCTTAGAACAAACTTTTAAGAGACTAAAAACCTAAGAAACGTTTTGTCAAACACTTCGTCTTCGCCTCATTCCTAGCTTAGGTCTTTCGAACTTAAAGCTAGGAAATGCAATTGAATTGGAGCTTCAAGTGATCTAGCAATCTCTTGCCTAGATCACTTGCTTAGAACAACCTAGGAGTTGGCCGGACTCCACAAGATGCCTACAATTCACTCAATTGCAACAAAAATCAAACATAATTGCAATATCTACCCTAATTGAGAATTTACATATCACACAATCATCATACTCAAGATCCACAATTCAATTCCTAACTAGATTCTAGCCACTCATGGTAGCTAAGCAAAGCAACATTGCAATAAAGATCAAAACAACAATTAAAAGTTGGAAAGCAATAAAAGGAATACCAAAATAGATTGCAAATGTGTGTCCACTTCTAGAATAGATCCTTAGATGGAAGGTTGTCAAGCCTCTTCTCCAAGAATCTTCAAGCAATGTTGTTCACAAACTTGATTCCACGATCAGTTTGAATTATTGTGATTTGCATTTCCTTCTCCTTTTGGAGTTTCTTCAATAATTTTGGCAATGCTTGTTCAACTTCATTCTTCTTCTTAAGGAATATTGTAACACCCCCAAATTCTAAGTATAGAAAATTCAAACGAAGAAATGCGGAAGCAAATTCAAACTTTAAACTCAAAAGAGGGTGTTATGCCACATTTAGGCTATACTAAACGTAAATGCACTGGCTACAAAGGTTTTTTACTCAAATCCAAATACAAGGTACAAAACAACTATCTGTAGAATAATCTAGGTTCTACTCCAATCAATTAAACCATCCATACTAGACAACGCTCTCTCGGGAAACACCTCTAAGCCAACCTGAAAAACATTTTAAAAAAATTAGCGAATAATGCTAAGTAAATCCGACTCCAACATGTAAAACTACGTACATATACTTTTATATTTCAATAAGGTTTTGCAACGGTATGACTATATATATTATAAATATAATATATATATATATATAATATATATATATATATATATATATATATATAGGGTTGCATTAACATGCAAACACCCTTAAAATGCAAACATGTGGACATATACCGTGCACACACCTAAAATGCGGGTGTGCACACAACCTGAACGACCAATGCCACACATCCGTGGACGACAATGCACACATCCAACATAGTATGCATGTGTGAATCCACAATATTTGTGCCGGCGTGCACACGTCCATGAACGATAGTGCACACAGGTGTGGCAACACACAAAATCATAAAAACTAATCACAACTTTAGATATTCAAATTCCAACGATCCAGAATTGTCCACACGTTTGTATTTTAAGCCCTGTTTTTACATGAATGTAATTATATATATATATATATATATATATATATCATACCAACGAACCTCAGCTGTAGGATTCCCAAAGATAGATACTCAATCAATAAAGCTCAATTCTAGGGGCACTAGACCCATTTCAAGAAAGACAAGGGAGACATGCTCATATCAACTTAGATTCAAGAGATAAATACCTAACCATCAACATGGATAGCAATTCCAAGAGTTCTCACATCAACAAGTTACAGTGATATATATACATAGTCAAGGATATATATATATAGTATATCAAATTCAATATAATACAATATCCAACATTTACTCAAATCCAACCTTTAAAACAATTCAACCTGTACATCAGTCCAACCTTATTGTAAGTGTAAAAAGTATTTACACATTAAAACCTTATTATTGGCTATTTTATTTTGTAAGTGATGTTATTAGTTTAATTAAAGAATTAATATTAGTTGATAGATTTATTTTTGACCATGCAATGTGAAATTAGTGGACAGTATGAATTGGTCAGCAATCAGCCCCATGAAGCTTTCAAAGAGACAAAATTGGTGTGGCTGAGAAATATTGAACCAAAGCAAAAGGCTATGATTAAGGGATTCAAATGAAGGTTTACTGTCTACTATATAAAGAAGCTGTTCGAAAGAAGACAATTGCCAACTTTGAGATTAAATATTCAAGAGCACACTTCTGATTTACAAAGCCTTTGATTTTAATGTGTTTTATTATTTAATTCTTAAGAATATTTAATCTGTACTTCATGATCAGTACGTGGTAACTGCTGAAAGGCATCTTGTGAAGATTGTTCGGGTATTCCGTGTGTCAATCCTGGAATAGGTTGTTAGGAAAGAGTGGTAGTGGTAAAGGCTGGACGGCCATCTGTATTTACCTCTTGTAATACTCCTTTTGGGAACATCTAATAGTGGATTGGGCAGACGTGGGTTGGCCCCACAAACGTAGGAGAAGGAACTCCGAACTGCGTAACATTTCTTTGTGTTTTTTACATTTTTATGCTTTTAGGGCTTTCATTATTTATCTTTGCTTAAACAAGTTTAATTAATGAACGTAACTACTGCATAACCTAATTAACAAGTACAAATACATTGCTTTTATTTTTCAAGTGTCACGGTATAATTTCAATTGGTATCAGAGCCTGTAGACTTAATTTATTAGTCTATCGATCTGGTAATTCCGTGCTCTTGAATTCATATCCTTCAGTGGCTTTTATTATTTATCAGTTTATTACTTATTTGTTTGATCTCACGGGGTGTTAGAGTGTTACAGAATGGAGAACTAAATTCCTTCCCCAATTGACCAGCGACAACTAACGCATATTGGAAGGCTCGCACCCGTACGCATTAAAAAGCTAAAGGTGAAGCGTATGGCGGTCTGTGGTGTCAGGTTGGAACCACATCCCAACCTAAACCCAGTTCCAGCACTAATGGAACAGAAGTCACTAAGCCAGAAGACCCGAGTGGAACTCCAAAACAGAAATAACGCAAAATGCAGGAAAGCAATGATAAAGCCTTAGACACAATTTATTCTCCCTTATGCATGAAGCCCCCTTTTCCAATTGTTGCAGATATTCCTTCAGCTAAAGGTGCTTGGGAGGCTCTTGAGTCTACATACGAAGGAACGACCTCTGTAAAACAGTCAAAGATGCAACTGGTCCAGTCAGAATTCGAAGAACTGCGCATGAACGAGGATGAGACAGTCATCGACTTTCATACACACATACAGGAACTGGCAAATTCCGCAAACTGGTCACTTGGTGAACCAATTCCTCGCAGGAAAAACTTGTTAAAAAAGATACTGAGATCTTTACCGCCCCAGGTTCCCGAATGAAAGTACAGCATCCAGAGGCATGATGGCTGGGAGAAAAAATCTGTTACTCCACTAATGGGAAATCTTAAAACATATGAGAATGATGAAATGGAGATTTTAACTGATCATTATACGAAAAACAAAAAAATAATTGCTTTTCGCCTGAAAGAAAATAATGTAGTATTCGATATAGATGAATCCCTAGCTGAGATACAGTTGCGTTCTTAATAAACCAGTTTTCCAAAATTTTGAAACCAGATGTCCAAGAACACGCGCACCAGAAATTCACAAAAGGGAGCAACGTCATTCAAAACTGCACCTAAGACAGGGACGTCAAACGGCAAACAATCTGTTTCACGTCCAGGACAGTCCAAAGAAAGGTCCAAACAACAAAGGCATCAAGTGTTATGAATGTGAGGGATTTGGGCATGTACAAGCTGAATGCGCCACCTATCTTCGACGCAAAAAGTCTATGTCAGCCATTACCTGGAGCGATGACGACCTGACATTAAACCAACTGGGTCAGATGTCGAAGAAATCTCGGGAAATTTTGTTGCATTTATGGCACGATTTACTGACAGTTCAGAACTATTTGAAGATTCAGAAGGTGGTGACTATGTCTCTGCAGAAGATGTGGAACAAAATGCTTTATCTTTTGAAGCTGAATTTAGTAAGTTGTATCCCAAATGGGAAGCATTAAGAAAAATGAACTGCAAACTAGCTAGTGAAATAGATAATTGTAACGAATGCAAATAAAGTATATCAAAAATCAAGTAGCTGATAGGAATGTTTTGCTTAAAGAAGCAGCAGGATCCGAGAGGAAAGACTACAAAATGAAGTACAAACCGGAAATGTACTTCTTAAGGAAAGCAGCTGACCGAGAGCAAAACTCCAACAAGAAAGTTCAGAATTTGAAACAAGAGCTCAGCACATACAAACGAAAAATCCAAATGATGGATACAACTTCAACACTTGATAAGATTCTTGATTCCGGCAGGAAATCGTCTGCAAAATTTGGTTTGGCTTCACTGGAGTAAAAAAACTCCGCAAAGATAAGACCGTATTTGTCAAAGCGTCCAGATCTGATCCAGATGACATCCCTGAATCCACACTATGAACGCCCCTATGGTAAAGTAAGCGCAAATAAAATGCATTATAACCTATATAATCCTGTTTTGCCACTATTGCAGGTTACGCGGTCATACCAGACCTGAATGCTACTATTTCTACAAAGATCAAAGAATCGAGAATTTCAGGCACAAGAACATACAACCTTTCACAACAAATTTTGGTTAAAAAAGACTGATTATATACCGTTTGTTTCGTTTCACCTCTAAAAGTGCAGGAAGAAAGAGAAATGGTATTTGACAGCGGGTGTTCCCGTCCACATGACAGGAAATGTCAAATTCCTGAACAACGTAATACCAGTAAAGGTGAAGTTACCTTTGGTAACGGTGAAAGGTCAGTGACTGGCGTAGGCAATCTTACTGTCTAATTCCCTCAAGCAGGTATTTTTTTAATTTTTTTTTTTTTTTTTTTTTTTTTTTTTTTTTTTTTTTATAATCTAGCATTTTTTTTATTTTGTTGTTACATAAGTATGTTTTTGAAAGGGACCAAAACTGTTGTTGACATAACCTTCGAACTTAATTGGCCATTTTGTTCTCTCTTATAAGCTTTTTTATTTCCCCGTTTCATGTTACTCCTAGAAGAACCCATTCAAGTTAAAACCCAACATCTTCTCCCTACTTACACTCAACTACCTACTTATTAATATTCACATCCATGTCTTGTAGCCATCAAATCTACACGCCTTTTCAAAGGGAAACATCACACCTCACATTTAATTATTGTATCTTCTCTTTGCCCTCCACTAACCGAAGTCACCCCCTTCCCAACTCATCATCTTCCACCTTTGTTTATTCCATCAAGCTCTTCACATGGAAAATCCGTTTCTCACCTTCGTTTCTCGATCTGAAAGGGCGAATCTGTTTCCGCAAAAATAATAGACGTCGAGTCTCCCTTATCTCCTGAAGTTACTGATAGGGTTCTTGCCACAATCAAATCGGATGTTTTTCTTCTTGAAGGGCTCACAGACAAAGAACATAGACAAATGCTTGCCTGTGCTCGCCACATCTCCGCCTGCACCCTGGACAATTCCTCTTGTGACAGCTGCTGTCTCAGATTCACCTCTACCAGAACCTGTGTCTCTCGCTCTCCTCACACAATGGTAATTCCTGCATCTTCTTCTCCTTTAGACACTGTGCCCTATCAATCTTCATCTAGAAAAATTGATTTTAATGTTTCTTCGCCTGATCAATTCATGTCTCCCATATCTCATGATAATTTTGATATTTGAAATTTACCTTTAACTGGTGAACCTTATGATCCTTTGACTCACAATTTACCTAGAGGAACTGATAATTTAGTGGCTTTATCTGATTTGGTGAATTCCTTACCATCTACTTTTGTTATTCGCAATATTGCACAACATGTTTCTGTTCCAACCGTGTCTTGTTCGGCTCTTTCAATTCCCATTACTATTTCTGCTTCTAAAAGTCAGTCAGAACTTGTGCCCATTCCTTTCATCTACCCAAGACTCGGTTCCCATCATATCTGTACCTCTGTCTAAAACTCCCGAAAGGGAAAGGAGAAAATGTTTTGTTTCAGGTACTGCAGAAAAAAGGAGGTTGTCACATTTGGATGATGTAGAAACTCAATCTGACCGTAAACGTCAACGGTACTCGGTCACGAACACTTGTAGAATCTCCAACTGTACCAGTCCCATCCGGATAAAAAAAAAACAAAGGGGTCCCGCAAAACTTACGAAGGAAGAAGACTTTAACGAAGAACAATTCCCTTAGTACTTTAAAGGCTTCAAACACTTAGGAAGTTGGTACACACTCTAACCCTCCTCCTTTAATTGGTTTTACCTCAATACCCAGTTTGAGATTGAGAATCCTAATGTTTTACAATTTTTTTTTTACACTTACAATCTTCTTCGCAGCTTTGTTTTGCCTTTACTTTTTTTTCTCTGTCTTTTAAATGTGGCCTAGATGAATTTGTCTTTTATTTTATATTGTCAGCTGGCTTTTAAAATTTAACATGAATTTCCATTCAACTTTATATGTTGTTATCTCTGATTTATTCACACATCAGGTACATTGTCTCCTGGATTCCGTTCTCTTTACTTGTTCGGTTTAATTTTTATCTTTAAAGTGCTTCGTTAATTTGCCCGGGCTTACTCTTTATTGTTTGGTTATTTTGCTGTTTCTGTATGTTCCTACATGTCCCTCTTTTACATCTCATTTGCCTGGGCTACTCTTTAAAGTTGCTCGTTTATTTGCAATGGATTAGTGTTCTTTTGTTCATTTAATTGTGCATTATGTTAATGTGTTTTTTCTTTTGTTACTTTATGTCTATGTGATTGTGGTTTTTTGGTCCGGTCATGACCTGTATTTGTGTTTATTCATGTGTTTCCCGCGCTATCTGTGCCTAAATTGTTTATTTGTGTGTTTTCCGTGATATTCTGGTCTGAATCTGTGCCTAAAATTTGGTTTATATGTGTCTGTGTCTGAATTTGATTTATTTTGAATCTTTGGCTTGCTTTACATGAATGTGCTTTATTACTGTTTCAGTTGCCTAATCTTTTTGACTCGAATTGAAAATTGAAAATTCCTGATTTTTCTTACTTGTGTTTTGCTGTTGCAAGTTTGCGTGTGCATGGCTCTAGGGCTCTCTTTTTTTTAAATTCTTCTGCAGGTTCAAACAAGCAAATAAACTTATTATGGAGTCCCAATTACAGCTTTCAGCTAATGTGAAATCTTGGCAAATGAACAATCACGATGTACATTTTGAGGGGGAGTTCTTCTTAATCTCTTATGAACAAATTCAATTTGTGTATTTATTGGGTATTTCGGTTATATTGGACTTCTTTTGGGTATATATGGATTTTCTTACGACTCTATCAGTTTTGTGGATTATCTCGTTGGTTATCGTTTTCTTTGGCCTATCATAATCTCTGGGGTCGGTCATTTTTATACATCACCTTATTTGGGCTTTCTCTTAGGATTATGCTCTTGGATGAGATTATTTATGAAGAACTTTTGGATTGGGGATTGCCTTATAGGCTTTCTATGCTTTCTTGGTTATGATATCCTGATCTGATGATGTTGATGGATTGCGCTCGTTTCGGGCACTCCGTCTGCCAAGGTAAATTCATCCACTTTATGATGTTCCCTTCTTTGTCATTTATTTGGCAAAAAGGGGAGTTTTTGGATACCGTGAGGGAGAGTATTTTTATGATATTTTGGATATTGCGTTTTTTTTGGAGTAAGGGGGAGTCTTTTTTTATTTTTGGATATTTGAGATATTTGCGATCTTTTGGATACTTTTGCGAATATTATTGAAAAGTAATTGGATTATTATGGAGTGGTTTTATGAAGTATATATTATGAAGTATGTATCAGTGGAAGGTTTTTTGAAGTGTTTGACCACATTCAGATTTTGGAGTTATGTTATCGTTTTATCGAATGTGAGGCACTCGGTATAGGGGGAGTAGTAAATGTATCTACTCTCACATGCAACAAGGTGAATTTGATCCCACTGTGTGTAATCTACGACCGCTTGAAGTTCCTTTTAATCAGGTACACTATTCACAAGTGGTCCAAAAAGAAATCGAGTAAATTTTTTTGGTCTTTGTTCATTATTATCTTTTGTATTGTCCAGTACCTTATACTAAGGGCTATTATAAAAAGAAATTGATTCTCAATCTTTTGCCCAAGGTATTTGATACTTATTGTTTTACCAAATAAAATGCCAAAGGGGGAGATGTAAGTGGTAAAAGTATTTACACATTAAAACCTTATTATTGGCTATTTTATTTTGTAAGTGATGTTATTAGTTTAATTAAAGGATTAATTTATAGTTGATAGATTTATTTTTGACCATGCAATGTGAAATTTAGTGGAACAGTATGAATTGGTCAGCAATCAACGCATGAAGCTTTCAAAGAGACAAAATTGTGTGGGCTGAGAATTATTGAACAAAGCAAAAGGCTATGATTAAGGGATTCAAATGTAGGCTTACTGGTCTACTATATAAAGAAGCTGTTCGAAAGAAGACAATTGCCAACTTTGAGATTAATATTCAAGAGCACACTTCTGATTTAAAAGCCTTTGATTTAATGTGTTTTATTATTTAATTATTAAGAATATTTAATCTGTACTACATGATCAGTACGTGGTACTGCTGAAACATCTTGTGAAGATTGTTCGGGGTATTCGTGTGTAATCCTGGATAGGTGTTAGAAAGAGTGGTGGTGTAAAGGCTGGAGGCCATCTGTATTTACCTCTGTAATACTCCTTTTGGTGAACATCTATAGTGGATTGGGCAGACGTGGGTTGCCCGCAGACGTAGGAGAAGGAGCTCCGAACTGCGTAACATTTCTTTGTGTTTTTTTTTTACATTCTTTATGCTTTTAGCTTTCATTATTTACATTTGCTTAAAAAAGTTTTAAATTAATGAAACGTAACTACTGCATAACCTAATTAACAAGTAAAAAATACATGCTTTTATTTTTCAAGTGTCACGGTATAATTTCACTTATCCACCAAGTGGAGCCGAAGCTCAAACCGTCGAAAAAAGTGGAGCCGAATGTAACAACCCAAATATTTTCCTTCTAATTAAACCCATTTTAAAAATTAGTCAAATCTCTTCCAATATTTTGTTTCTAAGTTGACTAGTGTCTTTTATATAAAGTATTTATTCAAAAACCCTTATGGTGAATAAATAAATACGAAAAGTCTATTCATATACCTTAGTTTTCAAGACTCAATTTGAGAAAAATATTCTTCCATCCAAAAGTCAACCCAAAAGTCAATATGAGAGGAACCTGTGAACACTGATTGCCAGTTTTTTACCTAAACATGATTTCAAAGTAAACCTATCTTATTTCTGTATTCCTATATCGTATTATAGTCCGAATTTAACCCAATTTTGACCCGAAATTAATAATCAAAGTGTTTTTTATTTTATATTTTTTATATTTTATTTTATTTAAGAAGGCGTATATTGAATTCAAAATTTTAAGTCTGTACAGAGATTGGCCCAAAAGTGACCACCCCACAACAAACAACAAGAAAATACAAGCTTAGAGCCCAAAAGTAGCCTAAGAAATGCAAAAAACAAATGCCACAACCTACCAAATAACCCAAAGTTCAAAACCCAAATTCTAAATTTTACCCCTTTTGGCGTGAAATGATCAATTTGAATAGCCTAGGGTTTGTGCCCTAGGTATTATAATGTTACTATTCCATTGGTTGCCTCCCATTCATCCTCACCACTCTAACTTCTTCATTTCCATCTCCTGAGAAAGCTAAGAGAGCTAGAGATAACATATTGGGTAAGACTTCCTTCATCTCTTCCATTCATATCCAAGCTCTCCATCATCTTTCTTCATTTCTCTCCTTCCTTGTTATCTCACTATGAGTGTGGGTATGCATGTATGTTTGTGTTGTTTGGGTTGGAGTCTTAGGAAGATGGTGAAGAAAGGAGACCAAGCTTGAGATTATAGAGGAGGAATTCTTGGTTATTGAGGCTAGAAACTTGAGGTATACTCCATGGACATCCAAATATACTATTTTCCCCTATTTTGTCTGAAAAATGCATGTTTGAATGTTGTTGATGATGAATGAGCATAAAATGGTTTATGTCTTGTGTTTGATGTGTTGAATATGTTTATAATGTTGTATTGTTGATGTTTTGCTTGAAGGGTAATTTTGAAAGTGGGAAAAAAATACCCAAGTGTGGAGTAGAACAATGGAGGAGAGACCACTACCTCGCTTCTGCCTCGAAAGCGTGCGGGTCCTGGGTGACCCGTCGGCCAACCCGCGTGGCCAGTGGCAGGTCCTTTGCGGCCTGCCACTTCACCCTAGGTCGTGCGGTAGACGCAGTGGGTCTCTTGAGACCCGCCGCTCAGCTCGTGGCCTAGGGCCTGTCGAAATATCGCGGTCCGCCACTCGTGTTTTGCGGGTTATCGTGACTCGTAGGACTTCGGGGGGTTGTTCTAAAATGTTATGTGTGACGTATTACATGTACAAAAACCATTTTCTTATCAAAGCATCATTTGTTTATTTTATTGAAGCTTGAACAAACCTTGGAATGTTGTTAAGTGTTGAGCATGATCCATGGTCTATGTTATGACTTAACTTACTTGTTGAGATCATAAATTTAACACGAGCATGCCTAATTTGTTTAAGTACATGGGCAATAGCATGAAATGATTTGCATCTACTAGAGTTGATATCCCACACTTTCCATGAATATGGCAAAGTGGTTACTTGAATCCTCCATTTATGAGTCTTTGCATATGATCCACATCGTTTGGCTAACTTTATATCCCACATGCTTATCCCGTATTCCCTATTTTCTCAACTACATTTAGGCGGAGTAAGCCACTTATATGCTATATTATGTGTGATGTGAGGGAATTCTTTATATTTTGGAGGCTTCCGGTTTGGGCTATGTCCTTTCTAATTTTTGGTGAAATGTTGTGATGAGACCTGGTGTTCACTCCCGGAAATGTTATGATGAGACCCGGTGTTCATTCTTGAAAAATTTATGATTAAAGTAGCCTGGTAGAAAAATCTTAGGTACACTTTGGGGCTTGAGCTATTACTCGCTGACTTGGAATTCCAATTAGGGCGTGTGCACACTAAAAGTAGCGGTCCAGTTTCCATGTTACCTATGAGAATATGAAGGAGTCATTGTTAGGCCAGTATAGATTTGTTGTGCCTGGATTAGGTACCTTCACACATGGTGAAGTTCTTACCTCTCCACCCGAGATGATATGATGAGAATGTGATATGATTAGATCGATTGTATGATATGATTCATGGGAAGTATGAAAGTCTTCCATTACTATATTGCAGTACCTGAGTATGGGTTTCCCTCGTATGAGAGTTATGTATTTATAAGTCAAGTATAAGTATGTATATATGTATATACTTGTGAACTTAATTGATTTCCATTCATGAACTTGTTTGGTTTATATCGGGATATAAGTGTCAAATCATCTATTTTACAAAAACTCTGTATTTATATGTATCTTTACAGGAATGGAGTGGTTTATACTTAGCATTCGTTGCTAACGGGTTATTTTCGTACTCTTTTTACTTAACCCTTTTCAGGTTATGACCGATGATTGCTAAGGCGCGCTTTAGGTAGAGCTAGTTTTGTGTAGTTTTGATCTAGTTCCTATGTCCTTTGTTGCTTGACTTATGTAGCATAGACCACCTCACTTATGTTCTGTAGTGCTTGACACTTTGGCCTGTGAGCCCTTTTGTCTGGTTATGGAGCTTAAACTCCTGATATTTGGACATGAGGGCCGTTTTATTATGAAATTATGATGATGTTATTTTAGTTAGCTTTTCCATGTAGCTGCTATATCGAGGGTGGCTACGGTGTAGCATCCCATTGGATCTATGGTTGGGTAATTTGTATAATAGGAAATCACCCTTATCTTTATTCTGCAGTCTTCACCTTTAAGGGCGTTTAATACTAGGCTTAGATGTTGGAAATTTGGGGGTGTTACACCGTACCGAAGCTCTCCAATTCCGCCAAACAAAGTGGAGCCGAAGCTCTCCAATTCCGCCAATCTCAATAATACAATATATTGAAAGAAGTGTATATATTCAATTCTGTCGATCTCAATAGTATAATATATTCAAAGAGGTGTATATATATAACCACATGTAACGCACAAGCCAAATGGATATCAAGGGACTATGATTCAAGATAGAATAGTGGTCCATAATTGAGACAAAGGAATGCACAATATACGGGAATAACTCAACAATGCACCAAAGGCTGACTAACAATGCACCAAATGATGACCAACAATGCACCAAAAATGACCAACAATGCACCAAAGGAAATAATATACTGGACAGTACGCACAGTAGTTCACGGGTAGGAGTGGCGGGTACATGGTGCCCGTCTCCCTACCGTGGTACATGCACGTGGGTGTGTGGAGGGCACTAGCAACCCGCCAACACCTCCCGTCCCCTTCCTTGCGGGATGGGATTGCGGCACCAACCACCCGTGAGTCCCACTTGCAAGTCCAAAACCGAAAGGAGAAATAGATAGACGAAGCAGAAGGTTTTCTCCAACAATTCAACAATAGGCTTCTCAACACTTCAAACAATGAACAAATGACCAAATCATAGCCAAAAGCCATCAAGAGTACTCAAGAACAAGGCTAGAATACTATAAACATCAACAAGGAATTTAAGGAGCAAGGTATATGGCACAATATCAACACAAGAATACTACCAAGACAAGGCATAACTCAAGAATATCAACAAGAACACACTCAAGAGATTCAAGAACATCAAGAAAATTTATATAAGTTGGAAATAGATTTTGATGGACATGGAGTTTACCTTTTGAAGCTAGCTAACCCAAACCTCAAACACCAAGCATCAACCTAGCAGCTCATCTCCACCTTGATCATCTAGAAACCCAAAACCCACCATGAAAATGAAGAGGAAATTCATAAAGATAGCAAACGAAAGGAAGAAGATGCAAGAAAGGGTGAAGTCTTACCATGATCTTTCTCTAAGAACACTAAAAGAGGAATCTTACTTTGATTCTTGAAGATTAAATGAATACCAATCTTTGAATGAGGAAGAAGATGAAGATGGCGTGAAAGATAAGTAGGGAAGAGAGAGAGAGAGATTTGTTTTGTCTAGACAAGATAAGTCTTGAATAAATAGGATATGATAGATATACATATTGTATGTATTAGGGTGAATGATTTAATAAGAAGTGGGTTGGGTTCAATACATAACAATTATACAAAGCCAAGAATGAGTGTTGAGTCAAATAATTCTAATAATAAATAATTAAGTGGGATAAGGAGAAAACCCATAATCCTAAGAATTAAATGTCTTACAAATAATATATATGAACTAATATAAATAATTGAGCCCAACAAGAGAATAAATTCCCTCATAGAAAATAATTACGGCGGGAAATCCAGGTATAAAATATACGGGGTGTCACAAATATTAGTCCAAGTGTATCAAGAAAAGGCATCATCAACAACAAGAGTATATTTCTTACCACTTACACTTACTAGATCAATTGGCGCAAATAGATCCATGTGAAGTAGGCTTAGCGGTCTTGATGTTGACTCATGTGTCTTTGGCTTGAACGATGACTTAACTTGTTTTCCTTTTTGACACGCATCGTACACTTTGTCTTTCTTGTAGACTATGTCTAGTAAACCTTCAACCAGAATTTTCCTTGCAAGATTGGTGATAGTCTTGAAGTTTAGATGGTTAAGCTTTCTGTGCCATTCTCTGCTAGTTATAGCTCGAATTGTTGGCAACAAGGCATATTGACTTCTTGGTTGTGTTCCAGCCAATGATATACATATTATTTATTCGTTCTCTTGCGAGTATCACTTCCATTGTAGACTCATCTTTGAATTTACATTTATCTTTGAAAAACTCTACGAGGTGGCCTTTGACACAAAATTGGCTTGTACTTAATAAATTGAACTTCAATCCTTCAATGTAGGAAACGTCTTCGATTCTCAACCCATTTTGATATTTGTTCCTACCCCTTTGGTTATTCCATAATTTCCATTTCCACCAAAAGTGAATTTTGGTCATTCGACTTCTTTGAATTATACTAAGTTTGACTTATTTCCAGTCATGTGTCGTGAACATCCACTATCAAAGTACCAAGTATCCTACAAAAAAGAATTAGTTTCTTTTAGGTAACCATACTTGTTCGGATCCTTTACACTGTTAGTAATTTTTGGTAGCCAAATCCACCTAGATCCCATTAATCCAAGAGTAGGTGGCTTGTAACCATTAAAAACTTTATAATTTGACACCTGGAAGTAGATTGTTGTTTCAGCTTATGATAGATATTAAACCCGGGCTTGGTCCATGGTTTAACTTCGCCCAACTAATGCTTGGGCAGAGACTTTCCTAATAAAATAGGCCTAGGTCACATGTTGCCATCAATAATAATAATAATAATAATAATAATAATAATAATAATAATAATAAATTGCTCATCTACTTTTGTGTTCATACATAATTACTATATCGCGCATGATGAGAACTGTATAAACTGTATTAGGTGAACAGTAATTACAACTCTATAGGCTAAGGGAATATATACAAGAGAGAATCATATGGAGGCTAGGATAGGGAGTCATAATTTGACTCAAATACATAGAGTCCTAATACTCCCCCTCAAGCACATGGTATACTAGTAACCCGTAGCTTGTCTCTAAGAAAAGAAAATCTAGGACTAGGTAAAGCTTTGGTAAATATGTCTGCAAGTTGATCTTTTGAAGAAATGGAAATTAACTTAAATGTCTCTTGAAACAATTTTATCTTGAATGAAGTGATAATCAATTTCCACGTACTTGTATGAGCATGGAAGATGGGGTTTGTACACATATAAGTAGCACCAATATTATCACACCATAACTTTGGAACAGATATACCTGACACTTTAATCTCACGTAGCAAAGAGACTATCCATTACTTCATCACAGACATCTACTAGAAATTTGTATTCTGCCTTAGTAGAAATCTAGCAACAGTTCTTTGTTTCTTACAAACCCAAGAGACGAGATTAGATTCAAGAAACACAGCAAAACCACTAGTGGACTCGTGGTACTCAGGGCATCCAGCCCCAGTCAGAATCAGAGAATGCATGGAGTTCTTTTGATACTGACTTTCTTATACGCCATCCAAAGTTAATTGTTCCCTTAACATACATCAAGACTCGTTTTAGGTGTTCCCAATGTGATATTGTGGGAGCATGCATGTGTTGACATAACTGATTGACTGCAAATGATAGATCTGGGCGTGTGATAGTTAGATACTGTAGTGCTCCTGCCAGAATTTTGTACTGCGTAGGATCCTCATATAAATCTGCGCTGAAGAGGATAGATTTCGAAACAGAGATAAGAGTAGACAATGCTTTACATTCTACCATTCTAGCACATTTCAAAATTTCACTCATATGTCTCTGTTGTGAAAGTAAAATTCCATCATCACATTTAATTGTCTCAATCCCAAGAAAGAAATCGAGTTCACCAAGATCTCTAATTTTAAATGCAGTAGATAATTCTGTTATTAAACGAGTCACAAGATCATGATTACTCTCCATCACAAGTATATCATCAACATAGACCAAGAGATACACATAAGCAGAGTCCTGTGAGTAGTAGAATAAAGACACATCCATTTTTATGCTTGAAATCCAATAGAAAGAAAAAACTATGTAGACGATTAAACCAAACTTTAGGTGCTGTTTAAGCCATACAAGAACGTTTAAGTAAGCATACATGATTGGGATACTGAGCATCAATATAACCAGGTGGTTGTTTCATATACACAACATCAGACAGATTTCCATTTAGAAAAGCATTGTTGAAATCAAGCTGCCTAATCACCCAACCAGAAGATAAAGCCAAGGAAAGAAGCAACCTGAGAGTAGTGGGTTTTACCACTAGACTGAACGTGTCAAATAAATCAAGTCCCTGTACCTTATTGAATCTCTTTGCTACTAATCTTACCTTGTGTCTCTTAATAGAACCATCAGCCTTTCGTTTAGTGCGGAAGACCCACGTACACCCAATAAAATTCATACCTGTCTAAGAGGGTACGAGACCCCACGTTTGATTCTGTATAAGGGCATTGAATTCCTGGTCCATAGCCTCATGCCATTCTGGATGTTTTATTGTCTGAGTGTAACAAGTGGGATTTGGGGGACAAACCTGAATACTCAAAGTTGTGGGTGGTTCCTGAGACCTTCTGCGAGTCTCCATCGTGTGGTCGAGTGGTAGATTTTACTGACATTCCTCGCGGACGCCCCCTAGGTCGAGTGGTAGCAGAAACTGGAGCCGCATCCTGCTGTTCAGCGGGCTACCCCTGCCCGTGAGTAGCACCTGCAGGATACAAAGATCCGTAAGGGTCTCCCGTGGGTTGGTCCGGCGGGACCTCTCCTCCCGCCAGTTCTTCTTGCGGTGCCGACGTCACGTCAGTGTGCTGTAGAATCGATTCTGCCCATGGAGTGAATTGAGAAGCCTATGGTTTCTGCAAACCATCCTTAGTAGCAAAGGGAAAAAATAGCCTAATCAAACCACACATGTCTGCACACATAAACCTTATTAGTCTGCAAGTCCATGCACCTATAACCCTGGAATGACTCAGGATAACCTAGAAAAACACACGGAGAAAGACATGTAGGACATTTTATGACGGTTATATGGCAGTAAATAAGAATAACATAGACACCCGAAGACACAAAAGAAAGAGTAGGATGGAGGGGATTTATGCAGGACTAAGTAAGGACTGGAGTTATTTAACACAGTAGATGACATTCTATTGATTAAATACACAGTAGTTTCAAAGGAAAAATCCCAGAATTTATATGGAACGGAGGCGGCGAGCCATGAGAGTTAAAACTTGTTTCAACATATATGTCTATGTTTTATTTCGACACGACCATTTTGTTTATGAGTTTAGGCACAAGACTGTCTATGATTAATTCATAACTGAACAAAAGAAATGATGTAGTTTCTTATATTTAGCCCCTAGATTAGATTGAATGGATTTAATTTTTCTCTTGAAAGAACGTTCGACCATAGTACGAAACTTATCAAAGATGGCATAAAGATCAGATTTTAATTTCATGGGATAATACCAAGTATAGCATGAGTGATCATCCACGAAATTAACAAAGTAACGATAGCCATCAGTGGATAAGAAAGGAGCTAGACCCCAAATATCTGTGTATATTAAATCAAGAATATTGGAGCTAGATTACTCGACACGTGGTAGTGGGAATCGGGCAGATTTCCCTAACCGACACGCATTACATAGACTCAAATTACAACGAATAGATTTACTCGACCTACTAACCGAATAAGATTGAAGAATACGATGTAAGACACGATGATGTGGATGTCCTAGACGATCATGCCACACCGACTCAGACGCGCGAGCGGAAAGAAAAGCTGAAGGAGACGAACTGGTGATAGGAAGCTTGTATAGACCCCCAGAGCCTAGTGTCCTGTAGCAAAATTTCCTTGGTATTGATATCCTTCACAAAAAAAAAAAAAAACACGGGTAAAACTCAAAGAACACTTTATTATCTAAAGCAAATTTTTGAACAAATAATAAAGATGTAGACAAATTGAGAACATGAAGAATATTTGAAAATTGAAAAGACCTAGATGTGGTATTAAAAGAAGCATGACCAACACGACTAATATATAAACCCTTATCATCACTAACACGCAATGTGTCATTACCAAACATATTCCTCAGATGTAGATAAGGCTGCAATGTCTGGGGTCACATGATTGGTTGTCCCGTGTCTAGAATCCAAACTTGAGCACCATTAGTGTCCGAACCATTATCTGGATATGTCAGGTGGCTTGAGGAGGAGGATATTTTTTATTTTCGAAACGGTTGTAACATGCAAGAGCAGTGTGACCATTGCGACCATAGATTTGGCACTTGGATTGACGCGTCATTGCCACCTCGGCCGCGACCACTGCCGCCTCGTCTGCCCTACTACCGCCCGCCTCCACCGCGCTGCCCCCGCCACTGCATTGATTCTGCCCGCCGCGGAACACCGCGATTTGAACGGCGAGACTGTACTCCTCGCTAGGCAGTAAAGGCAGTCGGCGACGCTCCATCAGACCGACACAACGAATAAATTCTTGGGCACCAAGAAAGTCCGCCAATTCCATGAGTGAGATGGGTTTTTCGCGAACTGAAAGCGACGCGATTAGGTTTTGAAAACTCTGGCCTAAACCCCGAAATACATATAGGTTCATCTCATCCAAGCCAACCGATCGACCGGCCAAGGCTAGGTATTCCGTAATAACATGAGCACGACCAATGTAATCGGCCACGAACGAATCTCCTTGACGAAGGGATTGAAATTGGCCGAGTAGATGCAACAATCTTGCACGTGAAGAGGAGGACAATGATTGCTCTATCGACTCCCAAACCTCCCGTGACGTCTGACGTTCAACGGCGAGGTGCTTGACTTCCTCCGAGAGAGAGGAAATTAGCATTGACATCAATGCTTTTTCATGGTGAAACCACACAGCATGGGCTGGGTTTGGTTGCGGCATGGCATTGGCGGCGACAGGAAGAAGGCCACCGGACATGACTCGGTTCCATCAACAAATCCCATGAGCCCGTGTCCTTGCAAAAAGTGCACCACTTGCGTCCTCCAATATAAAAAATTTATGAGTGAGCTTGATGCTGATAAAGTGATGTGCATTAGAAAGCGAATTAACACCCATAGAATCGGAGGAAGTAATGATAGCATCATAAACGGTCCTTTCCGAAGAATTAATGTATCCATCAGCCATGAGAACGAGAGAAAAAAACCCTAGCTTAACTGATATCAGATGAGAACTGTATAAACTGTATTAGATGAACAATAATTAATTACAATTGTACAGACTAAGGGAATATATACAAGAGAGAATCATAGGGAGACTAGGATAGGGAGTCATAATAGGATTCAAATACATAGAGTCCTAATACTAGTCCTAATATGCATAGAATTTATAAATTTTATTACAATTTCACACAGGTGTTAGTACAATCTAAACAAACACGTAATTGATTCCAAATGAACATGTATTAAATACATATGAACAACTTCTCATGTTTATTTTTCACCTTTCGCAAAGATTCTTTCTAAATCTTTCTACCTTTTCTTGTTGATTCATTCAATCAATAATATGTACTCATAACCAGCTTGGGTTGACGTGAGTGATCGTGCACTTTTATCCCTTAAGAGAGGTCGTGAGTTCGAACTACCTCTTGTATTGAAAAATTAATATTGTCTGCACTTTACCCCTTAATTAGGCCGGATTTTATGCTGTCAGCACGTGCCCACCTTGCAAGGTGAGCACGGTTTCATATCCATAATTTCTATACTGTAGATTCATAAAATTTATACTTTAGATTCATAATTTCTAAACCGTAGAATCATAATTTCTATACAGTAGATTCATAATTTCTATATTGCAGATTCATAATATATGTACTGTAGATTCATAATTTATATACTGTAAATTCATAATTTCTAAACTGTATATTTATCAAATTATGAACATACAATTATCTAATTTGTGAAAACAGAGTTCAACAATTGAATCTAAAGTATAAATTTTATGAATCTACAGTATAGAAATTATGGATCTACACTATATAAATTATGAATCTATAGTATAAAAAATTATAGATATGGAACCGTGCCCACCTTGCAAGGTGGACACGTGCTCACCGCATACTTTGCCCTGTGCAACAACACAGGGCCTCAAATTTAGAGGGCCCAATATTTAATTTTTACCTAACTAGTTAAGACATTAAAACAAAATAAAATTGCAATGAATCTTAAAAGACTATGGAGGAATGATAGAAACACGCTTTTAATAGTGTTTCATTTGCGCACAGACAACTATATTATAGAGGAACCTGATTGTTTTATGCTAGTGTGTCATTGTGTACAGTCCTCTATATATTGATGTACTCGTGTGAACGCGATCCTATATCTACTATACTAATAAGAGCCCAAGAGAGTTAGGCCTATAATGGGTAGAAAAATGGCGGTCAAAATTTTTAATCAAATGAATGACTCATATTGATCAGATTTTAATTTTTCCTTAAGATTTCTTAATTTATCCTTAATGAATATGATTATCCGTTAACTTTTCCGTTAAATATAATCTTTTCCATTAATTTTTGTTAGTTCACCGTTAACTTACTCATTTGATTTCAATAAGAAAGGTTTTAGGTTACCCCACCCCCAATCAAAGTTGGCATTAATTAGTACTCTATATTTAGTAGCTACAACAAAAATATAATACATATGCATTTCTTTTAATTTAAAATTATGTGTCTACAATGTCTTTATTCAAAAAAAAAAAAGTATTCATTATCAATAAATTAAATAAGAGAAATAATTTCATTAGTTATAATTGTATTTATTTTTCTCCAATATAAAAATTCTTTTCATTCGAATTCATCAATTGGTTATATTTCATTACATTATCCCTACAATGTCTTTATTAAAAAAAATTATTCATTATCAATAAATTAATTAAGAAAAATAATTTTATTAGTTATATTGTCTTTATATTTATCGAATGTAAAAATTATTTACATTCAAATATTTATCCAATGTAAAATTCTTTACATTCAAATTCATCAATTGTTTATATTCACTACATTGTCTATTATCTTTTTTTGTGCACTATTTTTAATTAAATATCGAAGTTATAATACAAAATGATGTTATATATTTATTTACCACGTATTTTATTAATACCATGAAAAAATAAAAAAAAAATATAATTTAATAAATTCAATCATATTAACTACTTGAGGGATTTGTTGACAAAGAGAGTATTCCAAATCACACAAACAAATTGAAGTGAGAACTACCTCGCAATGTCTTTGTTTGACAATCAGCAATTAGTGGTTAGCGTTAGCGGATTATATTAGCGAATTTGACCAGCGAATTATATCAACAATTGATAAAAAGATATTTAAAAAAATTAGATGTTTAGATTAACATGTAAAATGACCTGAGTATACATAATAATAATAATAATAATAATAATAATAATATAATAATATAATAATATAATAATAATAAAATAAAATAATAATAATAATATAATAATAATGTTTTAAAAAAATAAATATAATATATATATAATTAAGCCAATCATATTAACTACTTGGAATTTATTGAAAAAAATGAGTATTCAAATCACACAACAAATTGAAGTCGGAAACTATCTCGCAATGTCCTTGTTTGACAATCAGCGTAGCTCTCAATATTAGTATATATTTTAATAATAATATAATAATAATAATTTTTTTAAAAAATAAAAATAATATAAAAATATAATTAAGCCAATCATATTAATACTTTGGGGATTTATTGACAAAACGAGTATTCAAATCACACAATAAATTGAAGTTGGAAAGTATCTTGCAATGTCCTTGTTTGGAATAAGCAGTTAGCTCTTTCAATATTAGTATATATTTAAAATTTTATGCCCTAATTTTTTTTTTTGTTTCCTTATATCCGCATTTAGTTTCAACCATACATTTTTACAATTATTTTATTGACAATTATAATCACTTTTGACTATTATTATCTTGCATTTGTAAACTTAAAATTGTCTATTTAAATAACGCAAATATAACATTCAATTATTCTATGCATGAACAATTCCATTATAACT
>VALG01003221.1:0-16321 GCA_009835305.1 Ipomoea purpurea
TCTGGATCCCCTTGTACGTTGGTTAAGATAAGAGTTGCGTGTTCAACTCGATTCTTGTTATGTTCAATTCTGCCATGTTAATACATGGATGAGGAAACGTTACTAGCTGATATTATGGAGGTATGGATTGTGCTGTCCAAAATGATAGGTATTGGGTTGCTTTTGTCATTCCAGGAATTCTCTGTGTGGTATTTGGTAATTTACCCAAGTAAGTCTGGATAGTTAAGGTGGTCAGTCTAACTAAACGGTTTTGGCCCAAAGCATATCAGCGTGGGATTCATGTTAGTAGCATGGGTAGTCATTAGGTGATATTGTTGAAGGTAAGTTGAGAATACTCGTCATTACCATTTGTATAATAATGTTGATAAAGGAAACTGGGGTTAGGTTTGGCTCATTTAATTGGAAAGACAAATTAATTATGTCCATTAGGGTTTGCCATAGCGAAGTCAATTATGTAGTGGGGATCAGTGTCTAGGCATTCATGTGGGACACGGGTAGAAGTGGTGGTTGGTTAGTGGCACCTAGTTGGATTCTGGTATTCCACTTTTGGTGTAAAAAAGAGAATAATTCAATCTGACTTTCGCGAATGTAGTAGGTGGGTATATATGTTCATGTAATTGTCATCACCGATATGGGGTGTAGAGCGTTGGTAAAGGTGGATTTGTTGAGTAAACAAGATAAGATAACAATATAGGAAAAAGGTTAACTATATTTTCTGGAAAAGAAGGGAAGAGGAGGAAAGGAAGGAGATAGTTGGCTTAGGGGTTTTGGTGTTTGGGTTTTTTTGTCAAGAGTCAAGGTGAGCATCTCTGTTTCTTAAAACCGTTATTAATGTTGCCACCGGTGGGGTCACCACAAAATGCTAGGGGTGATGCGTTGTGGCCTTAGGTGGGTGGGCTTTCCCAGGATATAAACTTGCTAGTGATTCAATGTTTGTGTAGGCTTGGGTCAATGACAAGGGAGTATCACGCGAGCCGAAAGGGACATAGGGTTTTTGAACAGCAGTAGGGCAAAGAACAGAGTAGAAAAAAAAGCATAGATGTTGTGAGGCTAAAAGGGAGTGAGACGTTCGAGTTCATTTTCCTGTGGTAAAAACTCTACTTGCGCTCTACCGATGTGCTGGTGCTCTGTATAGTAGGGTTGAAGGAGCCAATAGCCTTTATTATGACAATTAAAAAATGACAATAAGCCTACTCCAACAGCTATAACCAACAGCCCATCTATCGAAGGGGAATTGAATTCAGAATTCAAAATTGGAGTTAATAGGAATTAATTTCGTAATAGATGAAATTCATCCCCCATATACATCAGAACTTTCGGTTCCAGACCCGTTGCGTACAGGGTTCGTGCTCAACTTTCCACCTTATACGAGAGTGGTGGTCTCGAACTTTCGACCTTTACGAGAGTGTTCTCCGGTTTCGACGAGCAAGTGTCGAGAGTGGGTGGTCTCCAACTGGTCTCAACTTTCGACCTTACGAGAGTGGTGTCTCGGTTTCGACCGAGGCAAGTGTCGAGAGTGGTGGTCTCAACTTTCGACCCCCAACTTTCGACCTTACGAGAGTGGTGCTCTCGGTTTCGACTGAGCAAGTGAGTGTTAGATGGTGGTCTCAACTTCGACCCCCCAACTTTCGACCTTACGAGAGTGGTGCTCTCGGTTTCGACCGAGGCAAGTGACTGTATCGGTTGAAAAATGATACCGAAGTTTGCATAACTTATGCCCGCCTGCATACGACATTTGTGCCCGTGAGATCGGGCTTGAATCAAGCCTTTTGAGCTCTCCTAATTGGATTTGATTTGCACACCCCCCCCCTCCTTTTGCGCGTACGCGTGAGAGAGAGCCTCTATACTATACAATTCTACAAACTTCAAATGAGCTCTTGTATATAAGGGGGGAAAAATCTTCATTCCAAAGCAATGTGGACAAAAGCTCACTTTTCCCTTCATTTTCCAACTCAAATGGGTCTACTTTGAGATCAATATCTCATTCATCCATTATCCGTTTTGAGCGTACAATATATCATCTCTTCGTCTCACTATGAAGTACCCGAATCCACTTTACCCGACCCAAATCGTAAGTGGACCCCACTGATAATTGTACCACAAAATAGCCACTTAACATGCCATTTTATGCCATTTTAAGCTATTTTTCCAACATATGTTCATAATGTCCCCTTCATAATTTCATAACTGTACATTCATAATTCCATAACTGCACATTCATAATTCTTTTATTGGTCATTCATAATTCCTAACTGTACATTTCATAATTCAATAATTGTACATTCATAACTTTTGAAGTTCTATGTTCATAATTTTAGAGCTCTATGTTCATAATTTTATCACTATATGTTCATAATTGTAAGTTTATAACTGTGTTCATAATTCCATAACTTACATTCATAAATTTCATAACTATATATTCATAATTCCATAACTGTACATTCATAAATCATAATTCCATAACTGTACATTCATAATGCCACAAACGAATAACGCCGTTAACGGCGAGACAAAATTAATATTTTTTTAAAAACTAGAATGCCGCATTTTCCCAAAAAACAATATCGTTTTAGACTCGTGTCTACAATTACGAGTCCACACCATAATTTGCGGTTGTCATAGATTCAAGACAAGCTATTACAATTTCATCCAAGTTATTACCATATTTATTCATTCCATTGTTATATCATGGACCATAGTCCATATTGCATTGTAAACCCTGATATAAAAATTCTTGTACATTCAGTTAACACATTTTATACTACAATTAACCATTTTTATACATATAAACAATAATTTGATAATTGTTAACACATAATAGGATAGCTACATGTACAAAAATTATCAACTGCATGTATGAGATGTGTCAAATATAGATACATAATCCGACTTGATAATTGCTGACACATAATATGATAGCTACATGTACATAAACTATCAACTGCAGATACAAAATGTGTTAACTATAGATACAAAATCTGAATGTTATTTTTGAACCAGGTTCTACAATGCAAGGTAGACCCTGGTCCATTGTATAATTTGCCTTATTCATTAGTAAAACTAACTCTTTCTTATTTGTTTATTTTCTTTAGTATTTTTTTTACTTATTTTTAAATGTGATTTTTTGTGTTTTAATAGTTTTTAGTGTAGTTTCTTAATATATAAATTTTGTATACTAATACTAAACTTAATATTAGGACAAATTGAATTAAAAATAACTTCAATCAAGTCTCGTTAACCGAATCAGACACATAAAATATAATGGAGAGAGTATAAAATAAATGGCTTTGGTCACCGTGGTAGGCAAAAAAAAAAAAAAAAAAACTCAATCTTTAACGAGCCTCTATTTTAAAAACCCCCTAAGTAGGGGCAATAGTTATGCTGTGCAATCGTGTATCATGCATGGTGCACACAGTTGTAAAACAACGTCGTTTTGACTAAAACGCGCATTCCATTAAAAAAAATCAGTTTTGATTTCCCTCAACAGCATTATTTGGATATATAGTTATGAATTTATGGATATTTAGTTCATTCATTGTGGATGTTTAGTTCATTCATTGTGGATATTTAGTTCATCCATTCTGGATTTTGTGTTATTCATTCACTGTAGATATATAGTTATGAATTTTGTGGATATATAGTTATGAACTTGGGGAAATATAATAAATTATGCAACAAAAAAATGCTATTGCCGGAAATTGAACCTGATTTTTTTTTTTTTTAAAAAAAAAAGTGGAACACGCGTGTTTAGTCAAAACGACGTCATTTTTGCAACCATGTGCACGATATATGATGCACACGGTTGCACAGCATAATTTGCGAAGTAGGCAAATTATGCTATGGAACCATGTCCATCTTGCAAAATTGTCATAATTTGAATATAGAGTTTAATTTTTTATTTTATTTATTAAATTTTTTAAAAGAGTTCAATAATTTGTGAATATGAAGTTCAAAAATTATGAACATAGAGTTCTGTAATTGTGAATATGAAGTTCAAAAATTATGAAATAAAATTCAATAATTATGAATATTGAACCGTGTCTACTTGCAAGGTGGACAAAGTTCCACGGCATAATAATTGAGTATTTATATTTGGTAAGGCAGAAAAACCGTATAAACTAAATTCATAAATCACAATACACAATTGCTGAACTTCCAATAGCATGTGTGCTTCAAAATATGTGATAGATGAGAACCAAGACACCCTATCCCCATTTTCCACTTAACCTGTTTTTGATCGAATCCCAAATGTCCGTTCTTTAACTAAATCCAACCAACACCCAAACGGATTGTTTTTCCCTCCGGCGCCAAGAGCCTTTTCATATCCATGGCCGCCATTCATACCTCCTTCTCCTCCCTTCACTCCCAGTGCCACTCTCTGTGTACCATTGCTTCCCAGTTTCCCCCTCACCAATTCTCTCTCAAGCAAACCTCTCGAAACTACCAAAGTTTGAACTTTCCCGGTTCCTTTGCCGATCAAGTAGCGATGGCAACGAGGTATAGTAATACTTCAATCTTCCTGAAGTTTTCTTTCATTTTTATTTTCATGGATATTTTATTGTTCTTCTATGTTGGATTTTCAGATTATTTTTGATGCGTCCCGTTTCCTTTGGTGATGGGTTTTCCTTTCATGGAGGGTTGTTTTTTACTTATATTTTTCCTCTTGAAGATTTCAAGAAAATTAGTCTTTTGTTGGGGTGCTAGTAAAGGTGAAGTCCACAATTAATAATTAGAATTTGGGCAGAGCCGGAAGGCCAAGTTCCACACTTCCTGTATCTGTCCTACAAGAAAAATTTTCTTTTGCTACTACTATAGTTGTATGGCGTAGTATAAAGCGCCTTGGTCCTAACAATTGGATTGGAGGATATTTTTGGTAGTAGGTCCAGCCAAGGGCATTCATTGGGGCTAAAGGTATTGTTTGGCGAAGGCCGTTTAAGGCCAAGTCCAGCCACCCTGCCCCCTAATTGGTCGAAAGATGGATGGAAGTAGAATAAATTGTCTTGTCGCTAACTAGATATGTTTTGTCAGTATGGTATAGTACTAATCCAACAAGTGGTTACGGGAGGGGATTGTTAAGCAAGCCTGGCCAAGTCATCAATTGGGCTAGGGATTGTTGGCAAGAGCACAGTGAAGTGCCAGTCGACACCTGCCTGCCCTCTGCTCGAAAATGGATGATGGTAGATAAGTGCGCTTTTCGACACTAGATGATAGCTTTTGTAAGTGGAAGCACTTATGCCGGGCAAAGTGTATTGGCAGGGAAATTGTAAGCAAAGCCCGGCCAAAGATGGCTAAGGAATTGCGGGGAAAGGCCGGTGAAAGGCCCATGTCCACACCCCTGCCCTTATCAATGCGAGGCTGTTTAAACAAAGTGCCGTTCCGCTACTAGCTATATTTTTGGTACCTGTAAGCACTTGATCCTAACACTTATAATTATATTTAGTTGTTAAACCCAAGTGTTTTCTGCTTTGATATAGGAAAGTATTCCGACGAGCCCAGTCCCGCAGATGAATGGTTCAAGCAGGGGAGAATTGTAAGCTTCTTACCTGTGCTTTTAGTGTAATTACGATTTTATTGATCTTACATTTGAAAGTTGTTGGAAATCTCTTGGCATTTAGCTAAAAGCTCATCTAGTCAATGGAAGTGGTGGAGAAAGGCTAAAGACCCGATTTTTGGTCTCACAATGGGAGCTGATTCACAGTCATCATCTGATCTTTTCAGGTAATTGTAGTTGCATTTTTGCAGAAATTTTAGTCCACTGAAAGGTTAGCTAGAATGTGGTTTTAACTAACATTCAAGGGAATAAGAAAATTGTTGTTATGCAGAAATTGAGGATGTATTGTTTGCAGGGATTACCAATTGAATGCTCTCTGTATATGATTTTGTGCAAATATATAAGAGGTTTGCGTTGAAACTGGAACGCTTTACCGATTCTTGCATTGTATTAATCCATGGGTTTCCCTCGCAGGTAGGCCATGTTGAATTAATAGAATTGCACAAATTTTTGTAATTCTTATAGAGAAACATCTAATATAATTAAGCTTGAAGCTTTAACTTAACATTGTGTTCCAGGCATATTCTTATCGCAAAGTTCTCCCCATACTTTCAAAGAGCCACCATGTCATTGCATTTGATTGGCTAGGTAAGCTCCTATTTATTGTTTTATTAGAAATAATCATTTCTTAAACATACTGAATAAGTGAATATATCCAAGCAAGATTTGAATTTTCTAGCCTACTTTTATCAATGCTCATTTTACAGTGACCCTGTTTGGTAAATGGCTGTTAGCTGATTGGGTTAATTAGATGGTATAACTAGTTGATAACATTAGCGGATTGTAAAAGGTGTTTGGTAAATTAGTCGTTAGCTGATAGTTGTTTGGTATAATTTCTTTTCTCAAAAAGCTAATTGAAAAAGTTGTTTTGAGCACCTTTTTGAATTTTAGCATTTTGGAGTTACAAAAGCTAATTAACCAAACACTTAATTGATTTTTAACCAAGTCAAACAATTAATAATGGTCAAATAAGCCAAAATTGGCTGAAAAGCTAACTATTTTACCAAACAGGGCTAGTAATTAAATAAACTCTCTAGTTGCCAAACACCTTGTGCTTAGATGACACCTCTGTGGCTCTCCTTGAGGGAAGGTCAGATGATCGAACCCCGGTTCTTTGGTCTGCAACAGATAGAGAAAGTATAGAACATATATTACCTTGTAATAGTGTCAATAGTACTCAAAAAGAAAAAAAAATATATATATATACTAAACTCTCTAGCTTTCCCCTTTTATGCAGGATTTGGATTTTCAGATAAGCCCCAGCCAAAATATGGATTTGACTACACATTGGATGGTATGATGCTTATTAATAAAAGATGCAAGATATAGAAACTAAAAGGAAAACGAAAATAAAAATAGTAAAAATTTATTATCTTCAGATTTTCACCACTCTGACATCTTGGTTGCAGAATATGTATCATCCTTGGAATCTGTAATTAACGCACTGACTAACAAAAAGGTTACCCTTGTAGTCCAGGTAGTTATCCTTGTCCCGAATGCAACGTACTTGCATTTATCGCAAGTGCTAACCTAGTATGATCGAACTGAAGTGATCAAGTATCGTCTAATTATACTGCTCTTTTGCAGGGATATTTTTCACCTATTGTTATCAAATACGCCAGCACTCATCAAGGATAAGGTGAACAGTGTCATACTTCTCAATCCTCCGGTACTGATTTCTCACTGTGTTATTATGGTTTATGTTTTTTTCCCTACACTCTAGTTTGATGCCGTTTAGATTCCCTCATCTGTTTGTGGTCAAACAATTGACACATAATGTCACTGAATTCCGTCATATGTATGTTGATTGTTTTCTGGGTCGAGCTTATAGTAGTTTAAACACCTTATTCCAAGAAACTAGAGGAAATTAAATATCCAAATGCACCATACTAATATCATGTAGGCTCTGATACCGCTTGTTAAAATTAAGCCTTATTGCAACTTTATTTCCTTATACTGCCACATATTTTCGAGACATTGGGTACTGGACTTCGCCTTTTAAGCCCTTTACTGGCCTCCGCCCAACAATCATGTACACAGAAAAGCATTTCTTTTTGTTTGTTTTTTGGCTCTTCCAAAAACATTGTTTTCTTTGCTCACTGTATTGACAGCCAAAGCATGCAAACCTGCCTTCAACCTTATCCATCATTTTCAGCAATTTCTTGGCTTGGGGAAAATCTTTTCTCAGGTAGGATAACCTTAACTTTCATCCCGGCCTTCACAAATTTTTTTCACTTTTGGCCCGACACTTTGCTTAATTTTGCTCGTGAAGGATCCACTAAGGGCGAGTGATAAGGCATTGTTGAGCTGTGGTCCTTACCAAATGAAAGAAGAGGTAGCCATGGTATATAAGGAGACAATATCTACATCGGGATCATCAGGGTTTGCGTTAACGCACTAAAGTAGGGCAATGAAGAAGCAGCTTAAGGTGCAATTCTTACCTTCATTTTTTTTTGAATACTATTTTCTCTGTTACAATGCAGTATCTGCTCATAACTACTTTCTCGAAGCACAAAGAGTCAATGTCGCTCCACTGAGGCCTGAACCTTCATTTCTTTTCCACTTTTGCTTTCCTTTTGTTTATTCAACTCGTCTTAGTCGGCTTACTTACTAAAATGAGTAGAAATTAAAACTAACTCCATATGCCACAGCTTTATGGCATTGGTTCTTTGTTTCTTACCATTTTCATTCATAGTCATAAATCACTAGACTCGGTTGTTGAAACTCAAACTAGCCACGCAAATTCTAAGCCTCCTTTCATGACTAATATAATACCAATCCCCTCTAACAATTTAGGGGTACGTTGAGGAAGCACGAGGGATACTCACGGGCAAAAATTGGGAAGTTCAAACAACGCGTATGTTGGGCGACAAAGAGACCGCTGGCAAGTTTTGATGGTGTAGAAGATTTCTGCAAAGAAACAAAGCTCCGACTAGTCGAGCTTCCCATGGTAATATATAATATATACTGTCACAGAAACTATCAGCTAATACTATCGGCTGGTCAAACCAGCTAACACAATCAGCTAACAGCTAATTGCCAAACGCCCGATAGACTAATTTGTGGGTTGTTTGTGCAGGCCGGTCATCATGTTCAAGAAGATAGCGGGGAAGAAGTAGGACAGGTGATTGCAGAAATTGTTGGCAAAAAAAGCAGACTCTGAAGACATTCAGTGTTGCCTCAGCTCACAAAGAGAAATCAGTATGAAATATATTCTTGTTATACCATAAACTATAGGATTAGTGTGATTAATAGTGAAAAGTAAAACAAGGAAGAAACACATACATATATATATAAATATGTTCATTTTGTAATGGATTAGACATATACTATACAGTGTTTGTATTATGGGTGTGAGAGAAATTAAGCAGCTGGAGTGTGGATGATGCATGACTGCACAATCTTATCGTTTATGGCATATTACAGTGCTTCATGATACCATCTCACATTGTAAGGAATAATTGAATATAAATTTTGATGAGTTAAAAGTGTATTTTATTTTGAATTATTAGAAATCTCAAAATTTGGTTGTATAAACCGGGACAGAGTAAAAAAATAATGAGTGGGGGCAAAGTTTAATTAACGTTAAAATGTTAATTACAAAATATCAAACAATTACAATAGGGTTAAAATACAAAATATATTATACATTTTACAGTGATGTGAAAATGTGAAAGTAATTATGACAAAATATGAAACATAATTATTAGATAAAATAATTTGGATAACATTATATTCATAAATACTTTTTAATTTTATTTTTTTAGTTAGGATCAACATTAAGTTTTTCTAAATTAATTCAAATACAATGAAGATATAATATAGGGGTGTAAACGAGTCGAGCCGAGCTCGAGCTTGGGTTGGCTTGAGCTTGAACTCGGTTAAAGAAGGTTCGGCTCGGAGCTCGAGCTCGAGCTCGGCATTTTCGAGCCAGCTCGAGTTCAAGCTCGATCTTGAGCTCGATTTCTTGCTCGATTTTTGGGTTCGAGTCGGAGCTTCGCAATTTTCGGCAGCTCCGAGTTCAAGCCGGATCTGAGCTCGATTTCTTGCTCGATTGTTGGTTCGAGTTCGAGCTTGATTTGACCTGTTTGTTTTAAATTCATGTTCCAATTAAAATAAAACTAGCTTTGTTTTATCCATACATAATTGGGTAGTTGTCGGGCTAAGTAAATTGACAGAGACCCGGAGACTACCGACTGTCTTCGTGTCTCATCTTTGTTGGCTGAGTGCCTGAGCTAGGGCGTGGGGAATGGGGAAGATTTGAAGGGTAGAATTTATTTATTTATTTATTTATTTATTATTTATTTATTGTATTATTATTATTATTATTATTATTATTATTATATTATTATTATTTATTATGTATTATATATATATAGGCTCGCGAGCGGCTCGACAAGCCACGCTTAGAGTAATTAGACTCGGCTCAAGCTCGATTATTAAACGAGTCGCTCGGAGTTCGGCTCGAGCTCGATTTTGACCGAGCGATTGTCTTTTTTTATACTTTGCAAGCATGCAGTGCACATAAGCCAACAACAAAATAAAAAATATATATTTCCACTTGTATAATCAAGTCATTTTGCAAATTCCATCTTTTCAGAGATGAGGTTAGTGTAAGGGTGTGTGTTGTTTGACAGGTTTAGCACTCAGGTATGGATATGAAAGTGATTGTTATTGTTTAGTTGATTGGTTTTTAAAACACTACATAGGTTCTGAATACCCCATTAATGGAAAAATTCATTCCTTATTTTATAAGGATTTCATTCCATTATTCATCCTTAGCCTAATCATTCTCATTCCACCATATTACCAAACATTCAAATACTTTCACCAAAATCTATTACTATTACCAAGTATTTGATACACATTCTGATTCCGATTATCATGTGGCAACCAAACACACCCTTAATAGCCAGTGATGCATATACATATAAGATAAGTTGGTTATGAGCTTATTAATTGAGAGAAAAATGGTGTAATTTTACTAAGATTTTCTTGAAAATTTTAGGGCGTGTTTGGTTCATGGGTTTACACCCTAGGAATGATTTAATTCAAAATCATAGTTAGGGTTTAGTTGATAACTTTTTAAAATACAACTATGAGGATTTGATTACCTCTCCGATTAAAAACCACATTTCTTACTTTAAAAAAGAAAAGTATCACATCTTATTAATAATTATAATTTTTAAGTTTAGATGAGTGCTTTTAGATTTTTATTTTGATTTTTTGTTAATATTGATGTATTGTATGTCATATTATATTAGAATCAATATAATTGTCTTAATATTTTATTTTTTGTATTTTAAATCTATCTAAAAATATAATAAACATAATAAGTGTGAATGAAAAGTTATACCTCTTGATTTATGTCTGTTTTTTCCGTTAAATTTTTTTGTACATTATGCTATAAAGGTTGTACACTAAAATATTTTGGACAAACATACCCCTACTGTTATAACTTCCGTTATCGTTTTCCTGACGTAGTTGTGTACCGATGGCACATGCATTCACCATATACTTTTCTATCTGGTCTTTAGTTTAGAACAGTGGAAGGTATTAAGTATTCTAATATACATTAAATATTTGGTTATATGTAATTATTACATAAATACTGGAAAATCAAATTTATAAAATGATGTGACATTATTATTATTATTTAGAAATTTAATTTGAAATAATCTAAAATCTAAAATAAATTTAAATTTTTTGAATATAATGTGTATAATTTGGGCACCTATTTTTTACACATAGCACATAAAAAATATCTCATTATAAAACTTAATATATAAGCGCAGAATCGTCAATATTGGATCCGATGATATTCAATGTCTACTCTTGGAGTGCCAAAATTCTGGTTGTTTTCGTGTTCCGCTCACGTTCGCCGGTCGTTCAGTCGTAGAATCCTGAAAACCCACAAAAAAGAACGCTAAATTTGTTTTAAAGCGAAAAGCTGAAAAGGCTTCGGTGCTTGCTACGTTTTGCCATCTTTCTATACCCGTCGAAACTGGAGTAACCTTTTCCCTTTAAACGAATGCACGGTAAATTGGGAGCATAATAACAATAAGAATCCCTAATTCAACTCAACTCATGCAAAGGGAAGAGACTCAGGAGGGGTCAGCCATCAAGAAGGTCCAACTTCTGGGGTATATGGAACAGAATTCTCCACTGCCCTTTTCTTCATTCTCATTCTCGAATTCCGATCTGTTGTAATTCTTCTTTTTTCAACAAAAATAAACTCTCATTTACTTGTTGCCAGATGCTGAGACGTGATATCGTATCCCAGAAGGAGTCTCCTTCGCTCCTCGGTGGCCCCGCCGTCGAAACCACCACTAGCGTCCACGTGACGGCGGCTGGACGGGCTGGCGTGACGTGAACTCGCTCTTCACAGTCCGCCGTCTTTGGTGGGCCTATCTCTCACCGTTCCCGGGCCAGAGAGCCTGGGGAGGAGAGGCACGGCCCTGCGACGCCGTTTGCATCGACCGGTGGAAGAAGCCTTCTGGTCTTTGAGGTCGTGTCTTTTACTTCTTCCTTTCTCTTCCCTCTGGGGGTTGGCGCAGGGCCTCAAGACTCGCCATAATCTTTTGAACAGCAAAGATGTTGATGAAGCCTCAGTGGCCCATGTTCAAGCTCCAAGGTCCTTGAGCGCTGTGGGATGAAATGGGGAGAGCGTTCTGCTGCGGGGGTCTGTGATGGGGCTTGCTTGTTTGCTTGATGCGGGTGTCCATTGGCGCCCCCCCCCCAATGTGATCGAGAATCAGGCCTTGGGATGTTGTGCTTGCGGGCAGTAAATCTGCGGTTCGGTCTGTGTCTCGGCTTGGGTCGTTCTCGCCCAGCCGCTTCTGGCTCCTTCTTTAATATTTTCCACTGCTTGTGTATGCTTCGTTCTGCAATGATTTCAACCAAAACATTCTCCGACATGTGAATCTATTAAACTGGGGTCCGATTCACCCCGTGTCACTAAAAGCAGGATAACTGAATACAGTCATAGTCTTTGGACATTTTAAGCTTGAGAGTAGTATAGTAGACATGATTTTGGGTGTAAGTAAAACTTAATGGTGCACAGTTGCCCAACTGTGGGACCGCCCATCGGCTATGCCACTGCAGACATCGTTTTAGTTCGCATTTAAGTGTTCTTGTAATCCTTCGCACAAACAGAATTAGATTCCCAGGTTACCCGCAAGTCGGCCGACCACAGAGTATCCCCAAACCCAAGGCAGAGACATCAAAAAGTGTATCCAAATAAATGCTTGGGTTTGGTGTTGGTGTTTGTATTTATTAGTACAACATTTAAAAAGATAATACTACTAGGTATACAAAATATCAATTTTATTCTAGATAAAACAAATATGTTTATGGCGAATAAAATTGATATTTTTGATCTAGATAAAGAAAAAACGTTCATGAATTGTCCATAGATTAAGAAATACGTTCATAGAATGTTCATTGATTAATAAAAAATAAAACATAGTTGGTACAAAGTGTTTTATTTCAAATAGTTTAGTGGATATTAATAAAATTTAAAAATAATTACAAGGCCCAATGTAGGTAGGCGTAGTTTAGGATGTTTTTTGGGAAGCCAATATATAACGTTCATTAGTTCATTCACCATATGTGTGATTACAAGTATACGTATTTAATATAAAATAATTGTCACTTTGGTCACATTTAATTACATAATGTAGTCTAATATTTAAAAATGCAATGAAATTATGATAGATAATAATTAAATAATAAATATGTTAGGAGTAGATATATTGTTACTATTGTAGAGAATAAAGGGTTTCCTTAATAAAATTACAAGTCTTAGAATTTGCAAAAAAAGAACTAACTTAAATATTTGTATTTTGTGATTTAATGATGTGGCATTCTTCTATTTATCGCCGGTGTATAGCATTCTAGTACAATCGGACGCCGTACTCAAATATTAAGTCCTATAGTAGTAAGTTTAGTTTAGTAAAATAATGTGTATGGACATTCCAAATACAAGTATATTGATAAATATTGATTTTTTTTTTTTTTGTAAACTTACTACATTTTGTGTGCTAGTTGTTTAAAAGAAACCTCTAGAATCACGCGCATGATTAAAACGTTTGAGACCATTAGGATTACTAACCCTCGAGACTGTTAACATACAAACTACCATTGGGGCTTAAAGCACAAGTCGTTGTTTAGCAGCAAGCGTGACATCGTAGATAACGGTTTGTCTTTGACTTTTAGCTTTAGTAGCAACCTTGTTGCCATGACACAAGTCCAATAAGGTGGTCGTATCGTATCATTCCTCAAAAATTAATGCAATATGCTATATTATGACGCATTTAACTTTAATTATGAAGCATACCATAATTATGCATTGATTAATTTACGATTCTCTTAATTGTGTACTTTATTTGACAGTAAATATGAAGATACCATAATTATGAATACTTATCACTTAATTACAATTTACTTAATTTTTAAAACGACAACCACTTTATTAAGCCAGGAAGAATATCATAATTTGATTGAGCCAAAAGGTTTTTTATTTGGGCTGGTATGTTAAGTATATAGACAGGATATTATTTTTAGGAAATGCAAAGGTCGTCAATACAAATTTGGTAGGGAATGAGGCAAAGCAGGCAAGTATTTGGGGTATTTTCATCCGCAGGTGTGCATTCTTTACGGTATCGAGGATCCAGAAGTTGAATCTGGCACGAAGATATTGAAAATGGATATATGATAACCTTGTAACCAAAGGAAGTAGATATGTATGATTTAACTTTTGACACAAGATGTCAAGATAGCAGTCTATTTACGTAGTGCGAAAGGGCTCGAATCTCAGCTACGGAACTGAAAGTCTAAGGTGTCAAATACGAACCTATTGATCAGGCTAAAAGTTTATTCTCGCGATATTTTTACAGGTTGCTAGGTAGGTTGGCTATTTCAATGTTATTAAAAAATAAAAAATAAGTAGAAGTTAATAAAATTTAATTTAAAAAAAAAAGAAATATCAGCCTCATAGCCGGTCGGCTGATATTCTTTTTTTTTTTTGTTTTTTTTTTTTTTTTTTTTTAATTTTTTGTTTATTGTATTATATTTATTTTTAATAATTAAACGTAGGCAATCTGCGCGCTGAGGTAACCTAGTAAAGAAAATGGCCAACTGAATAGAATTTTAGCTGATAGATAGGTATTTGACATTAATTTAGTTGCGCGCGTGTGGGAATTTGAGCACCCCCCCCCCCCGGGGCTCTTTGCAATATTTGATGGGTCTATTTGACACTTTGCCTAATTTTATATGTATAGAAGGGTAATATGGTATATGCCCTACAATGAATTCAAACCACCCAACCACTTATAGTTAAGGCTAATTTTGTATATTTTTGGTAAAATTTCTATATTGTGTTTTTAAAGTGTAATGTAAGAGAAAATTTCGATGGTCATATGACTATAGGGCTTTTGGTTAATTTTAACACCGGTGACTTTTAAAGTGTCGGCGGAATTTGAGTACCTGAGTATGTAATTTTTGGGTCAATTTTGATCACCTTCCGGGCCCGCCCCCGCGTCCCCGCCCGCGACCGCGAAATTACTCTGGGTCAAATTGTGCCAAACCAAAAAAGAAGGACGATGTGGTTACCAGAATGTGAAAAGACGATGTGCGGTTTGCCCTCAAGATGTAGTCAGACTAAGATGAGAAGGGGGATTAAGGTTTTGTCCGGCGAATCCGCTTGACCGGACAATTGTAACCGGGGAGTGACCAAAAGTTGATTTAAAAATTACAACAATCAAAGGTACGTAAAGTTGACACTTTAAATAGCGAGTGCTAAATCTACCAAAGGCCGCCTATGAATTCATGATGGACGCAAAATTGAAGATTTCCTTGGCGTAATGTAAATTAAGTTCTGTGAACCAAAACACGCGCGTAAGCAGACATAACTAGATTATATATATGTATATATATACTTATTTCTGTCTCCCCTTTGGAGCCATCGGCATCTCAGCTCCGCAATTTCGTAATTCCGTATTCTCAAACCCCTAACCCACTCGGGGGGCCGCTTCTGCAATCCAAACTCCCCCTGATTTCCTGATCCCTCGCTTGATCGGCCAATGGACTCTTTGCCTCGCCAACAGATGCCTCTTTGAGACGAAGAAGAAGAAGAAGGAATCATCGCAACAGCGGGAATCACGCAACCCTCAAATTCCGCAGACCTTTAGGTAACTCCGACGACGTACGACCATTATTGTTTATCTGGTGCAATAAGCCGTCCTCCCTTTTTTCTCTTCCACTAAGAATCATTCTTCTCTATTTTTCTTCACTTCCTGCTCCCAAGGGCATTTCAGACCAGACCCCGAAAAAGAGGTAGTTTCTTTCCGGGATTAAGGATGTCATTGGTTGATGTTGATGATGTGAGGGAGGAGGGAGGACGGGAAGAAAAACTAAGAAGAAGGATCCGAACGCCTGCGTTGCAGGGCTCTGTCTGTGAAGAATTCTTATCGAGCTTGCCGGGTGCAAAGAGTTCGGGTACATTTGGGAGCTTTGCCCCTTGGTTCTGGCACTAGTAGAAGGCCCATTCTTGAAGGCCAATGTGCCTGCTTCTCGCTGACTCTAATGAAGCCCAATCTCTTCAAGGATCTGTGAAGCATTTCTTATCAAAGCGGTTGCGCGTGCCAATGGTTCGTGTCATAGAGCTTGCCCTTGTTCTGGCACTAGTAGGGAAGGTTCATTCGTGAAAGCCAATGTGCGCTGCCTTCTTCTGGACTCTAATTCGAGCCCGAATCTGTGTAGCGATCTTTG
>VALG01003225.1:0-10580 GCA_009835305.1 Ipomoea purpurea
CAACAAAACCTATTTTCATAAGCTATGATTCCCCCTTAGGATTTCCCCATATTATTGGTACGTATCGAGGAGTTATGGATGATTATTATGATGATTGGATGTGATGAACCCATGATCTTGAATAATCTTTGTATTGGAGATTCTTGATAATTAGTGGTGTTCTTGATTGATTAGGATGTCATTCCTTGCATAATATGTTGGACGTTCTTGATACTTTATGTGTTATTTTGTACACAGAGAATTGCAATTGAGAAGACGACCGTACGTAATTACTTGTTGATAGTAAGAAGTAATTGACCTTAGGTTAATGTTCTTGTTGGCGTTCTTGATGCTGTGTGATGTTCTTGGATTGCTTATTTGATATTCTTACCGAATCTTGCAATTAGAAGACGAATCGTATTCTTGTTGATATAAAGTGATTAGAACCCTAGGTTGTATCGTATGATATTATTCTTGGATTATCGGGTGGGGAAATCGCATGTTTGGGTGTTGATTATGTTTAGAAAAGCATGATAGGTTATGTGTCGTTCGTTTCTCGTATTTGATCCGTTAATTGTCTACGTGTTGTTGTTAATTGCGTTGTAAAGTGTCTAAGCATGGTTTCGGGTTCCACAAAGGTTCCCGGGGCGTTTTTGTGTGTAAGAGTCAGTGGGGGGTAGGTGGGGGTACCCGCCACCTACCCCCATGGCCAGAGGCTTCCGGCAGCGGGCAGCCGGCGGGCGGGCAGCTGCCCACCGGCGCTTGCCCGGAACATTCCGGGTGGCGGGTGGCCCCACCCACCGGCTACCCGCTGGAGAATTTCTCCACTAGGGACCGGCTTCCCCGTTTGATGTTTCCCCGATCCCCGTGGTGTCCCAACGGACTCCGTCTTATCGTGCCATGTCTAGTTTGATGTTTCGGGTACCGTTCGTAGGTTTTATGAGTCTATTATATTGCATGCTAGTTGAATTGGTATCCCCGTTGACCTAGGTGGAAGAAGTATGAACCCTTAGGACTATTCTTAGTATGTGAAGGATCACGCATAGGTTTTGTTATACGTTTTCTCCCTTCCCAATGTGTAATGTGGGTTGCATGTGCTTGCTATGTGTTATGTGTGTGTGTTACCCCAATTCGGTTGCGATCGGATTGGTTATCCTGAGCTGCGGTTCAGAAGCTGGCTGCGGTCAGATTGATACTCTTGGTGCGGTCCACCGTTTGGTTGCGATCAAACGTTTCTATATGAGCTGCGGTTCATATTTTCCTGGCTGGCGGTCAGATGACATTCTCTTGGGCTGCGGTCCACTGTTTGGTTGTGGATCAAACACTATGATGAGCTGCGGTTCATCGGTCGGTTGCGATCGACCCCTCCGTGTTGCGATACGGGGCAGGGTGCTGCGGGGGCCGTGTCAGAGCTATATGCGCTGACCCTCATGTATGGGCATGCGATTGGTCCTGTGGCGCCAAAAGTGTGCTATGTGTTGAGATATGGATGAGTTGTGATTATGAGTATCTTGGGGATGTGACTATGGGATTTATGTTGTGGGGGATTGTTATGTTGGGTTATGATTATTGTATTATCTTGCCTTATCTGCTTGCCTGTTATGAACTGCATATGCTTGTTATAACTGTTGCTTGGTCTAGCTTATCTGTCGAGTCATCCCGGTTTTAAAGCTAGAGTTCGTAGGATATATCTTCATGCTCAAAATGGTTTTTCGTATATCTATATATAATCTCTATATGTATCTTGTATTTCAACGCGTTGGAGTGGGTTACAGACATCTCTCGCTGAACAGATATATTTTGGCTTTCAGGCACGAAGATTAAGTCACGGGAGCGCGCTAGAACTCGGAGTGTAGAAATAGATAGTTTCTTTTCGCCTGCGTGCCATGTTTAACATTATGCACTTTTGAGGATATTAGTTAGTTATCCTGTGCATTGGGTTCTCCTAGCCCCCAGGTGTGGCATAGCACCCCGAACACTTGTAATTGATATTCTGGGATTTAATAGAGATTCTACCTTTATTATGAAAGCCTTTAAAAATTCTTAAAATCTGGGTGTTAAAGGTTGTGATTATTGGTTTGCCTTATCGTATAATGTGCCCCTATGTATATGCTTGATATAAGCTTGTTGCTTGTGCTTAGCTTTCTGTCGAGTCTATCCCCGTTTTAAAAGCGTAAGTTCGTAGGAAATAGTATCTTCATGCCTCCAAAATGGTTTTCGTATATCTATATATATCTCTATGTGTATTGTATTTCAACGCGTTGGAGTGGGTTACCAGCATCTCCTCGCTGAACAGATATATTTAGCTTTCAGGCACAGAAGATTAAGTCACTGGAGTGCGCTAGAACTGGGAGTGTAGGAGTAGATAGTTTCCCTTTCGGCCTGTGTGCCAAGTTATGCATTTACATTTCTAAGGATATTAGTTAGTTAGAACCCTTTCGGCCTGCGTGCCAAGTGGCATAGCCCCCGTACGCTTGTATTTATATTTGGGATTTAATGAGATTCTATTCTTTATTATATAAGTTTTTAAAAGTCTTAAAAATCTGCCGGTGTTACAGTTTTGGTTCGAGCCTAAGTTATGACCCTAGGATAAGACCCTTAAGGACTAAACTCTAGGACAATAGGCCTGAACTCTAGGTATTCAGGAACATAGGGCTCAGGAATCTTAGGACGCGCGGGTGAGGATGGTGAAACTACACATAACCTCCCCTCACTTTAAACCCTCATTTATTTAAAGGAAAACTTCCCCTCCATTTATCACACCAGGTAAGGACACAAGACTCTCACCTAACGTCCCTATAAACGTTGACTCAGTAAGACGATAGCATGGCGCCAAAAACCGGAGACAGTCAAGGACTCCAGAACCCTCCGCAGATGACCCCCAAACCCAGACCCTACAACAATTAACACAGGCCGCTCAGGCACTAAGCGACGTAGCTCTCCACAACAACAGGCCCCCACCACCTCCATCGAACGCGAACGCAGACTTTGCCTGACAAGTCTCTAACCATCGACCAACCCACGTTCTCGGGGAGAGGTTCCGCGTAATCCTGGAGGAACGGATTGCGAGACCCCTCGATAGAAATTTCTTGCGGGCTAGTTAGAGGATGGCCAAGGAAGAGCGGCCGCGTGGAAGATAGCTCGTTTACTGTCGGCACTGAGCCGATCTCTTGTGGATTCTCCGAGGTCCCAGCCTATCAACAAGAACGGGGGGTTCAACTGGGAACACCTCAAAACGCGATTTACGTTGAAACGGTTTCTATCCAGACACACGTAAAAGCATCCATGTATGAAGAGTTTCTCCACCCTGAAGCAAAGGAACATTTACCGTTCATGGGATACCACAAACGATTGCCCTGACTGTAGCACGCTTCGCAGGCCGGAATTAGTCCCCACCGGAGTAACGCAAAATAGGAGAGGATTCGTATCGGGCCTCACTTTGAGCCCGAAAAAGCATAGGTGGTAAGTAGACCTGACTCTCAACGAGGCGTTACCTCCAGTGCCGCTAATCTCTACCGAATCCAACTACTCCAACGCGGGGTTCAGGGAACAAATACGAAAAAGGAACCCCGGAGGAGGGCACAACCGGTAAAGAGGACAAGAAACGACACCAACACGAGACCAAGTAAAACCTGACCAACCAAAGGCCCACCCTCTAGTGAACAACAACACTAACACTAGAGGCTTTCCTTGCCCAAAGTGCAACAAAAACCATAGGGGCAAGGATTGCATGGGCAATCCCTTGAGATGCTTTAACTGCGGAGAGGAAGAGCAAAGGCCTTCCTTTGCACCCAACCCCAAAAAGCCGCGCACTACCACCAATGGACAACATGCGGACACCGCACAACAAGGAAACTACGGCACTCCCGGGAAGATATTGGTTATGAGCCGCACTCAAGCCGACCTCGGGAACGAGGACAACTCGAGGAAGCGAGCCTAAACCCAGAAGACGAGGGCCGCGCAAACCCCGCGGAAGAGAAAACAGGAACACGAATTCTGTCTAGGATAAGCGTCAAACCCCTTGTAAACGCCCCCCTTCGTAGAACCGCTTACTTAGCTTAATTATTTTCGGAATTTTTATAAATAAAGGCTTTGATCGAATTTCGATTTCACTTACGGAGGTGAAATGCAAGTTATACCAACAATCCAAACCTTTCCCCACTAAAGGACAAAAGAAGGAAGAAGACAATGACCACACCATTAAGAAAAGCTTAATGTTATCAATAGAGATTAAACCCTTGACCTCCCCACATATAATACCAAAGCCTTAACTACTTACCCATGTGTGTTTCTTGAAACCTCAAGGGAACACTCCCTTGTTAAACCCTCCAAATCCCTAAAAACCCAAAAAAACCCCAAATCAAAACCCTTCTTCTTCTTCCCCCTCTCTTTCTTTTTCCCACTCCTCCCCTAATCTCTCTAGCTCACTCGCCGCACCCCCACGTAAAAACCCCCCAGCCACCTCGACGTCGCCACCAGCCCAACGCCGCCGCAGGCCAACCACTCCTCGCCGGTTCCACGCCGCCGCACCAGCGCCCAGCCGCCCTCGCCCGAAGGCCGCAGCCGCCGCCCGCTGCCACGCACCACACACTTACGCAAGGCCGCCACCTCTGCTCGCCAAGCGGTCGCCTCCCCTCGACAAGCACCACCGGAGCGCCACGCCCGCCGCACGTCTCGCCTTCCAGAAAAATGCGCCGCCAGAACCCGGCGGAAAAAAGCCGGCCGGAGAAGCCACACCACCGGGATACTCGCCGGAGACACCATGAAAGGAGAAGTCCAAAGAAAATGCCGAAAAAGCCCCTCGGAACCCGCACCCCGGAATGGAGCAACGTCGATTACACCGTAATCGGAGGTAAATCCCTCGAACCCGACCAATTCTCTCCGGAATTGGTTGACATGCTCAAACACCAAGGGCTTTTAGATACATATCTCACCATCAAAGGGGGATATGTACCCCGAATTGGTGAAAAATTCTATCAACACCTTGTTTAGCCACCAAACGGGGTGACAAACTAGAAATCACCACCAAGGTCCGCGGCAAGGAAATTGTGCTTTCCGAGGGCCGTTTGACCAAGCTCTTGAAATTGACCACCACGGTGTGTCAAACTACGACCGGAAGGGGTGGATTGATACCCAAACACGGGGTACAAGGACTATCTCGGTACCTACTCGGGAAAGAGACGGGTTCACCTCGGCCACCGACCAAACCGAAGTGGCTATCGGCGGAGCAAAGATATTGGTTATGATTGTAGCCGATAGCCTCTTGCCACCAATAATAAGAGCAAGGACTAGGAAGCTTGGAGTGCACCTTTGCCTATCTCCTGAAGCATAAAATCAAGTTCAACATGCCGGCACTCATGCTAAAAAACACATGGAGTTTTGCAAGACAAAACAACCGACTTAGCCTACCCTACGGGATGATCCTTAAGTTGGATCATGGAGAAAAAGGGGGTGGACCTAAGACACACCGAGGTCAAGACCGCAAATGGCAATGGATTTTAATGCCCAGAACCTCTGCCGCAATGACATCTACTACACCGAAGGCGGACATTACCTCCCCCTCGAAGAAATTTGCCAAAAACCCGAGGAGGAGCGACGTGAATTGGTCGACCGATTGGACATTTCCAACAAAATGTTCAAGCGAGCCATGCAATATTGTGGGGGTTTGGAGGAAATGAGGATCAGGAGGAGGATGACGAGCCTAACCCGTCGGTGCAGCCCTACGATCGGGGAGGGGACCCGGAGGGACAAGGACGAGGGCTCGGTCAATGAGCGCATACTCGCACAACTCAACCGACAGAATCAAATCATGGAAGAAGGGCGCTCGCGGGCATCCAGTTCCAGAGCAGGAAACCGAGGTACACCCGAATTCCTAACCGGGAGCCAAGATACGAGATGTCTAGGGGTGAAAGAATGGGCTATCACACCGGGCTTCGGGGACGAAGCCCTTGTAAGGGTGGGAGGTGTAACACCCCGTGTGACGACCCCTAAAACCGATTAATTTATTAACCAATAGCCCGAGAGAAAGAATAAATTATAATAATTAATTAGGGAAAAATGCCCACCATAGTCCGTGGGCCCTCATCTCTAAACTCAACCCCTAGTCCTAAAAGGATTAGACCCTAAATAAGACCCTTAGATATATAAATAGAGAACTAGAAGGAACCTAGAATTCCCACCACAATAATCTCTCACCATCCAAAGAGTTCCAAGAATTCCCTTAGGAGAAATCAAGAAACAGAAATCTTAAAGAAAGACCCTTCATAGCCAAGGAATTATTAAGACTAAGAGGTAACCCATGTCTCAACAAAAGCTATTTTCATAGCTATGATTCCCCTTAGGATTTCCCCAATGTAATTGTATGTTGATGATTTATAATATTATTATTGATTATTGGGATGATGATTCCATGGGTGATCTTGGGTTCTTGATAATTATGATGTTCTTGATAATTATGATGTTCTTAATAATTATGGTGTTCTTGATAATTATGGCGATCTTGATGATTGTTGGCGTTCTTGATGATTATATGATGTTCTTGTTGATTATGTGTTATTCTGATAATGTATGGTGTTCTTGATGTTCACGGGATATTCTACCGAATCTTGATATTAGAAGATGAATTGTGTTCTTGTTGATCTAAAAGTGATTAGAACCCTAGGTTGTATCGTATGATATTTTCTTGGTATATTGGGTGGGAATTCGCATGTTTGGGTGTTAATTGTGTTTAGAAAAGCATGATAGGATATGTGCCGTATGTTTCTCGATTGTGATCCGTTAAATGTCTACATATTGTTGACAATTGCATTTGAAAATGTCTAAGCATGGTTTCGGGTTCCACAAAGGTTTCCCGCGGCGTTTTTGTGTTGAAAAGAGTCAGTGCGGGTAGGTGGGGTAGGGACCCGCCACCTACCCGCAGCCAAGTTGGGCAGCTCCGCGCAGCTGCGCCGGCCGCCGGCCACCCTGCCCAGAATAGTGACTCCGGCGGGCAGCCGGCGGGGTGGCCCCCACCCACCGGCTACCCGCTGGAATTTATCCCACGGGACCCGGCTTCCCCGTTTGATGTTTCTGACCCCGTGCCTATGTCTAGTTGATGTTTCGGGTACTGTTCGTAGGTTGTACGAGCTTATATATTGCATGCTAGTTGAATTGGTATCCCGTCGACCTAGGTAGAAGATGCATGAACCCTTAGGACTATCTTTAGTATGTGAACGATCACGCATAGGTTTCGTTATACGTTTTCTCCCCTCCGAATGTGTTAATGTGGGCTGCATGTGCTTGAATGTGTTTTGTGTGCATGTAACCCCGACTTGGTTAAGATCAATCGGGCTATACGGGCAGTCGATGGGCTGAGAACCATACCGGCTGTTAACCAGGCAGGTAGAGACCAGTCAGGTATATAAATATTATATATAGGGCAAAGGCCACTATATGGGCAGTCGGATGGTTGAGAACCATACCGGCTGTTAACCAGGCCGGTTAAGATCGGTCAGGTATATAAATATATATATAGGGCAAAGCCCACTATACGGGCAGTCGGATGGGTTGAGAAATATGCCGGCTGTTAACCAGGCTGGTAAAGACCAGTCAGGTATATAAATATTATATAGGGCAAAGGCGCATCAGTCAGTTAAGATTGACTCCTCCGTATTGTGAGACGGGCAGGGTGCTGCGGGGTGTATTAGAGCTATATGCGTTGACCCTCATGGCTTAGACACTTCCAAACACAATTGACAACAACTCGTAAGAAATTAACGGATCAAAATGGGAAACATACGGCACATAACCTATCATTCTTCTCTACAACATAATTAACACCCAAACATGCGAAATTCCCACCCAACACCAGCCAAGAGATAATATCATACGGATACAACATAAGGGTTCTAATCACTTTTGTAAATCAACAGAACATAATTCATCTGATCTAAATATCAAGATCCGGTAAGAAGCATCACAAAACGATCAAAAACATCATCCAATTATCAAGGAATATCATGTAATCATGCGAAGAACGCCACCATAATATCAAAGAACACCATAATAGATCAAGAACTTCTCCTCATCAGAACATCAAGGATCACCACAATGAATGTGACCACACCAATGCATTAATAATAAGAATCACGAAATCATCAACACACGTGTGAAGTATGGGAATCATATGAGGAATCATATCTATGAAATAGGTTTTGTTGAGAATGGGTTACCTTCTGTAGCCTTAATTAGATTCCTTGCTATGAAGAGTCTTTCTTTAAGCTTTCTTTGTTCTTGATTTCTCCTTAAGGGAATTAGATTGAAAACTCTTTGGGTGGTGAGAGATTATTGTGGTAGGGATTCTAGGGCCTCTTAATTGTTCCCTATTTAAACACCTACGGGAGTCCGTAATTAGGTTCTTGAATATTATGGGTTTGCTGAATTCTATTTTTTTAGGGCTAAGGGGTTGGGGTTTTAGGGGTGAGGGGCCACGGACTATTGGTGGGCTCTTTCCAACGTTAATTCATTGTCAATTTAGTCCTTTCTTTGGATATTTGGTTAAATGATTAATTGGTTTTAGGGGTCGTAACAACGGGGTTTACGCGAATTTGTGTGTAATATTATATTTCGGGATATATATCGAATAGTATTGTGTCTATATATTTTCGGTGTGTATATGTAATATCTATTTTGAATATTAAATCGATTGTGTGGTATTAATCACCGACAGTACCTCGTAACTACTGATGTGTTAAACAAGGACATTGCGGAGGATAGTTCTCACTTCAATTGTGTTGTGTGATTTGAATACACTCTTTGTCAACAAGATCCCTTAATTAAGGTAGTGGTAGTTAATATGATTGACTTTGATTAATTATATTTTTAAATTTTTTCATGGTATTAATAAAATACATTGGTTAATAAACGAGTTAGCACTTATTTGTATGTATTAACTTTGATATTTACATTTTTAAAAAATAGTGCACAAAAAAAAAATAGACAATGGTATGTGAATATAATCAATTGATGAATTTGAATGTTAAAGAATTCTTTACATTGCAGAAAACATGAGAATACAGTATAACTAATAAAATTATGTCTCTTAATTAATTATTTGATCAATGAATAATTGTTTTTTTTTAATAAAGGTAATGTAGGAATATACGAATTGGATGAATTTGAATGTAAATTAATTTTTATATTGGGAGAAAATAAAGACAATACTAGACTAATGAAATTTATTTCTCATATTTCAATTTATTGATAATGAGAGTAATTTTTTTTTGGAATAAAGACATTGTAGACACATAATTCTAAATTAAAGAAATGCATATGTATTATTTTTTTTCCGTAGCTACTGAAATTAATTATTTATTTAATTTAATAAGGGGTAGAGATAAGGATGAAAGAGTTGAGAAGAGAATATGAGTGTGGGATGAATGTAAAGAGATGTTTTGTAGTGTGGGATGAAGAGACGAATATAAGCTAGTGAAGAGTTACGTTCTCTTGTAGTGTGGTGCTGGGTGAGGTTTTAATAAGACATTGTGTGGGGGCGAGAGGTGTGTGGCGTGGGGTACAAGCAATTGCCAGTATGTGAGTTATTTGTGTTGTTGTGCGTGGGACGTAGAATTATTGATTTTTATGCAATAATTTTAATATAAGAGTAAGTGGGAGTACTAAAGTGGTGTAGAGTGGATAGAGTGTTCGGTGACGTATTTAACTTGCGGGGTGATTGGGGATGAAGTTGCGAACTTGAAGAGCGTGGTTCTTATGAAGAGAAAATGAGTGACGTTAACGGTGAAATTATGTGAGATTAACGGAAAAGAATAATATTTAACGGAAAAAAAGTTAAGTGCGATAGTCATATTGCATAAGGATGAAATTAGGAAATCTTAAGGAAGGGATTAAAAGTATGATCAGGATCTGAGCCATTCGATGTGATTAGAGAATTTGACTGTCTTTTTGTCTACCTATTTTGGGGTAGTTGGAAGTTTGTTGTATGTGTGATGGGGGGGGTTGGAGTGGTATAGTAGGGTGGGTAGGTAAGTAGGTAGTATTTATATGATAGTTAGAGTGTAGGTAGTAGTAGTATAGTGATGAATAGTGCTATATATAATAGTTATATCTTTAGATATACTGAATCACACGATCACAGTCACCTAATCCTCTATGGATAAACACTTTAGCTTAAGGGTGTAGAGAATATCGGGTGGTATTTAATCGTATGATTGTCGGTAGTGGCTGCAATGCACAGTGTCTACGTATTTGTTGTTAGTGTGTCTATGGAATTTAGGTAGTAGTGTCTGTTTGCGAATGACCGAGAGGTATATAGATGTGGAGATACATAATGAGCTTAGGGGGTGTATGTGGGATGAAGATGTTATGATGTAATAGACTTGAAATTTGTGTGATTAATCTAAGGTATAAATTGTAGTTTTGTGTCAGGGAGGTATGTTATATGGTCATGAGTTGTATTAGTGATAGTTGTGTGCAACAAGCGAATGGAAATATGGCGTGTGATGATAGACTAATATGGATAGTGAGAAAGTCTATTGTATGTCAATGAAATATAAGCATTCTACTTTCTACATCAAGTGTATATGACTCTACGCCTATTTCTTTTA